>PVJH01001671.1:0-197581 GCA_004026705.1 Nesogale talazaci | reverse complement strand
TATGCACACATTTGTCTTCAGTGATCATGTCGGAAAGGTGAGCATCTTGGAATGCCAATTTAATAGAACAAAGTGTTCTTGAACCGAGGAGATACTTGAGTGGAGGTCCAATGCCCATCTGTTGTCCTACTACTAACCCTATAAGTATACACATTAATCTCTTTCCCCATCCTCACTTATAAATATATGCCCCTATGTATATACCTGTGTTTGAACCTCTATAAATGTTCATTATTCCCCAGTTCCTTCCTCTATTTCCATTTGCTTCCCTCTTGTCCCACTATCATGCTCACTCTCCATTTGGGTTTCAGTATTTTTTCTCTGTTACATTAGTTTTAATCAATCCCTATTGGCTTTCTCTCACCCATCTTGTCCCTACATTTGTATCAATTGTTATTCCCTTTTTCCTGGGCTGGTCAACATCACCACCTTTCCCCCTCCTCCCCCTCTTCAATGTCCCCTACCCTGGAGCCATCAGACTTGTCATTTTTGCCTCCAACCTCTTTGTCCAGTCTATCTTGCCTAGATAGACCTGTGGAGGTAGCACTATGTACAAGAAAGGTCTTCTAAAATGGAGCAACTTAAGCAAATAAAACAGTTGTGCGTGGGAATGTTCTATCTTCTTTATGGGAGAAAGACTTGCAGATTTGGAAACTCTCTGGGGAAAGTCTAACTTTTCCTTTTGAGCCTTTAGGAGTCTGAATTACCTTGGTTTGGTGGTAAACTTGTGTATCTGGGTTGTGGAATTGGGGCTCTATGAGCTTTCCCAACTTTTCTCCAGCCATACATGTCTGATGCTTCCTATTCAGTGAAAGCCCCAGAGTTTTTAAAGCAACTTCTTTGCTCTCAGAATTTAGGAGACTCTGTCATCTCTCCTGTCTTTCTTGGCATTATATTTAGGAGAAGAAAGGTTGAGAGTTCTTGACCTGTCTCTTCTGATTCTCTTCTCTGCCCAAGACTTCTGTGGGCCAGCTTTTGATTTTTTTCTTTTATTTCTTTTTAGCATTCTGAAACTCCTCATTTTCTCTCCCCCTTTCTGACAGTCCTTAGAATCACCCGTTTGCTCCCACAGTAGATGGAATCTTCCATTTATCTTTTCTTTAAAATTAAGAAATCGTGTGTCTTCTGTCCACTTTTTACTGGGAAGGCAGGACAGAATGAGTAACAGAAAACTATTTCTAATGTCCCAAGCACTATGTTGAGAATTAAAAGACATGTCTCGCATTTTATGTTTCTGACAACACTATCGTTATCCCCACTAAGTAGAGAAATAAAGTGGAAATGAGAAAGGGTGAATTTGTTCATTAGTTTCAAACAAGCAAGCAAACGAAAAAGGCTTGAGTGCGTACTATGGTTACTTTCAATGCTAAAATACTCATTTAAGCACAGGCCTATCGATTTAAATATTAAAAGTTGTAGGTTTTCAACAGCAGCCTATTCTTGAGCAATATCTACAGGTTAAGTTGTACCTGCTCTGTAGGCATCCCTGATGGCATAATGAGTCACGCAGTGGGCTGTGGATGGAAATATTGGCAGTTGTCTGTTTCGGTCAAAATTTACAGCCTGGGAAGCTCTAGGGGACATTTACTTCTACTCGGAGTCATAACTGACTTGATGGCACACAATCACAAATGTTAGAGTTGTTCAAATTCCTCACGGAGACTTCCTAACTTCAAGGGGCTTACAGACTAGGAACCATACAGCTTTACTCGTGGAAGAGAGGCTAAAATCCACACGAGTCCCAAATGTTTCCCCTGCTACAGCAGGACGCAGTTGCAGTTTGCTGGGTTTACAACATCGCCCTTATCTCCATGACTCACTGCAGTGCCAAGTGCCATGGTAGATGATTGATTGAATTAAATCATTTTGAGCTCTTCCTCCCAGTCAGCGTCAGCTACATCAGTGACACCTGTGTCCCTCACGTAAATCTTTAACCCTTTTGTCTCACTCCTCAGCATATGAGCTGTTATCATCCAATTTTGGTTCATGCATGCTCTGATCTCCTCCTCTTTCTGAGAGGGAGGAACTGAGACTCTGCAAACAGGTACTGTCCTATTGAGTGCATTTTTAGCCTTTGTTTTTGGTGCATGGACCATTTTGTCCTTGTGGAGCCATGCAGCTCTAATCAGGGTCCGTGGCTCATATTGGAAAACTTGGCTTGGGCCCTGGCCCCATGGAAGTTTGCCTAGCTGGCTTTTAGAGGTAGTGCCAACCTCATTACACGTGATCTGTGCACATGGACAATGTCTCCTCTTTTGTGTCTTTTTGTTATCTCTACCAGATTTCTCCTAATATGCTAGGAAGATTGCAAGAAGTTTCAATAGCTACAAACATGAACGTTCAGGTGCTACCCCCTCTACTACTGCGAGGACTTCAGTTTTTGGGGAAGACTGTGTGTTTTTCCTTGTATCGCTGAAGAGAGAAGATGGGGAGTTTCTGTTTCACAAGTGCTTGGAATGTAGCCAGAGTTTCAGAACAAGTTCCTGCTGATTCAACCACTACCAGCTAGGGATTTGCTTTTCGACCCTAGATAGACTAAATCATATCTACAATGTAACAAGATCTCCAGGAGAATCTTAAAATATTCTGATTTAGTCTGTCTGGGGTGGATAGGCAGATTCTCAGTCAGGAGTTGAACTTGAATTAACTGGTTCAAAATCCCAAGAGCGTCCCCATTAGCTATCACGTGATGCCAGTTATTTCTCCTTCTGTTACTCTTTTTGTGGTTTTCGACTTTCTTTAGCGTCTCTGCTGTCTCCTGATGATGCCCATCAGAACTGTACTGTATCCAGATTATATTGCATTTCAAGAAGCTCAAATACCATGTGTAAGTCCAATACTATTTTGGATGGCAATGAAGGGCTAGTGCCATTGATACTTACCCATTTAAATAGGTAAGGATTCTTTTTGTCTTTGAGTTATAATATGAATTAGATGATCAAACCAAAAAAATCAACCTCACAGCCATCAAATCTATACGGATGACAGGGTAAAACTGCCCCTGTAGGTTTCTGAGATTGTAATTATTTATGGAAGTAGAGAGACTTATTTTTCCTCCCATGAATTACATAACAAGGGTGCCAAAATAGTGCTATCTATGGTGCCATATAATCTAGTGATGTTTTTTATGAAGCACCTTGCATGTCCAGCCCCTTTTCCTTGACAAAGTTGTGATTCCATATGCCTGGGCCTATGAAAGAATTAGGTGGAAGGTACCATCCACACTGTGCACAGAATCAGGTCCTCCTGGCCTCAAGCTTACGTGATTTGCAGTAGGTGTTTCCCAGTTTGATAGGGGAGGCGAGGTACACAAATCCTGGTCTTACTGTCTTGTGTCATTGATTCGATTTATACTCACAGTGACACCACGTGTTACAGAACGTAACTGCTTCACAGGATTCTCTTGGCTGTCATCTTTATGGAAGCAGATAGCTACACCTTTTCTTTTATGGTGCACCTGGGTAGCTAACTTCTGTGTTACCAGCTGAGCTCCAACCAGTTTTACAGACATGCTCTGATATGTCTGAATTCCAAAGTGAACACTTTAGAGCACACAACCCATGACTTGTGTCAACTTCCTATGTCCATCTCCATAATCCTTTCAGTGATCACAAGTTTATCTAATTAGTCATTGTGTTTTCAAGTCTTTGCTTTTCCATAATGAAAAAATGAGAAGGCATTACGCTTTTGATGGGAGGAAAATGAACATCTGTACAGAGACCAATAGATTCTTAGCTGTGGTTACTTCTTTGTGTCATCCAGCTACTTTATGGGATTTTGATAATTTTGAAATTGTATTAGATGATTAGTGCACACATGCAAACTGTAGATTTTTACAATTCATTGGTATCATATTTGCTGTGTCTGTAGTTCATCTTTATTTGTGTTGTTTTCAGTAGACCATTTTCCTAAATGCAGCAACTGGTAAATGAGCTGTTAGCAAAAAAAGTGACTTTTTTCATATACATCTTTTGAAAAATCAATTGAGATGACTAGAATATAGATTACAATGATAAAATCAGACTTGATGTATTATAGGGCTGATATTTTCAACATTAAGTATAGAAAAGTTACATATAGTTCATCAATCCAAATAGTAGGATTAAATTGAGGTAAGTTTAATGACCCTTGACTCTTTAACTATATATATTTATGGAAATATTTCATTATTTTTTAATTTTATTTTTTCACAAAGTTTTCAAAACCCCTTTGTGCATCTTTCTCTCCCTCTCTAGATGATATACTATATGACATAGTTAATAAGTTAGCATTAATGTACACATTGTGATATACAATTTTTCTCTTAAGCTGTACTAAAGAATAATCATAATAAAAATCTGACATTTTTATTCATAGGCAGTGTAGATTCAATAACCACCATTTTGTGAAAACTACACTAATTGCACTATTAAAATAATGACTATTATTTCTAAGTGCCCATTGATTACTTAAAACTTCACATTAGTTTAAGTTGGTAGAATAATTATTAGAAGAATTATTTCAGTGATCAATTTCCCAATTGCAAAGTTTATTCCTACATTTACTGTAAAAGGGACAATATTATTCAAAAGCATGAAGCTCCTATTTACCCTGTTTGAACAATTCCTCTTTCTTTTCTTTGGACTCTTCCTAAGGACGCTGCTGATTCTTCACCTTTGTAGCTGTTGTGTGTGTGTGTGTGTGTGTGTGTGTGTGTGTGTAGCTCACAAGCCAAGGTGACACTATATCAAATGAAAAACCTAAAGTTATGAATGTAGCTGAAACCTAAACAACTTCTTCTTGAATTTGGACTAACTTTGTAGAGATCTATAATGCAGTTTGCTATGAAATTATTGGGAGACCATAGAGGACACACAAATGATTTATTCATAACTGTGGTGGCATCGTGATTACGAGTTAGCCTTCTAATAAAAAGGCCATGGAAGTAAGACAGTCTTTTTAACTGTAAAGAACTACAATCTTGGAAAACACAAGGGTTGTTGTATCTTGCTCTATGTAGGGTTGCTGGAAATTGGACTCAACCCAATGGTACTGAGTTTGGTTGGTTGGTTGGTTTTGGTTTTGGAAGATGTCTATCTAGTGGACTGCTGACTGCAAGGTCGGCAGTTTGAAACCACCAGCTGCCTGCTCTACAGGAGCCCGATGCAGCTTTCTATTCCAGCAAAGTGTTACAGTCCCCAAAACTCACAAAGGTGGTTCCACCTTGTCCTAGAGGGTTGCTAAGACTTGAAATAGACTCGATGACAGTGGGTCTGAAAGCCTTTCAGAGAAGCCATAAAAAAAGATAGTAAGCAAAGGGTTCTAATACATGCTTTTCTGATGGCTAATTTCCAGGAAGCGAATCCATAGCCTTATTTCCATAGACTATGTCACCTATTTGGGGGGGGGTGCCACAAATGCCTATTCCCAGTCACTTTGGCTCTTATCTACTATACTGTGGACTTAGGAAATGTAAGAAAATACATTTGATAATTTACATTTTTTAAAACTTATTCCAGACTTCCAAGCGATATGTCTGTCTTCACTTTACTGTTGTAAAAGGTCAACAGGGAAATTGTCCCTTTTCAAGTCTGCAACTATAGCAAGATCTGCCCAGAGAATAACCATGCTTTCTTGAAGGGTGTGGGCATTCCCCGTGACATACTCTGAGTGCCCCTTCCAGAGAAGGAGGACCAAAGGTTCACCTTTTTATACTGAACACATGGTAATCGGAATGCACACAAGGGATGGGACTTGCCACTTGAGGTAATAAACTTAAAAATCATCAAAAATAGGTCATGGTAACATCTGTGATGCACAAAAACTTTGATCAAAATGTTCTGCACGTTTCTTTAAGGAGGGTGCAGGAAAGATGAATTGCAATTTAACAGCAACAAAAAAGAAAATCCAAACTCACTGCTGTTACGTCAATTCTATCTCATGGTGGCCCCAATGGTATGGATAGTGCTACCATTGCGGGGTTTTGAGATTGTAACTCTTTAAGGGAGTATAAAATTTCATCTTTTTCCTGTGTGGTCGCTGTGGCATTGAACTGCTGACCTCAGGTGTAACAGTCCAACAGGTGGTAACCACAATACCAAGAGGGCTCCTCATAATTTCATAAGTAGAAGAAATCAAATACATTATTTTGTTCCTATTCTGGAAAAATGCAGAGCAAACTGACCAGCAGATATAGAATTCAAAAGTGCTTGAAAAGGGTAACATTACCTTACCAAAAGAAAACCCAGACTCATTTACACACAGTTGTTTGAGATTCACACTGACTTTATAGGCCAAAGTCGAACTTCTTTTTAGGGTTTCCCAGGCTGTATCTTTACAGAAGTGGGATATGTCTTCTTTTGTGGAACCACTGACCTTTTTGTTAGCTGTTGGAGTTCTAACACAACCCCACTCTCTAAAGGAGAGCCATACCCACAGCATAGAAGACACCAACTTAATCATCCCTGGAGAGTCATTCTCTGGTGTGGTATGAATGGTTCATTAGGTGATGACTAGCTCTAGATCTTGTATTTGACTTATTTTCTGTCTGAAACAAAAGGAATCAGAGAAATGTTATTTCTACATGTGAAAACCAATTTGTTAAGATACTGATTTGATACAGACTTTCTCATAACATTGAAATAAAGAACAATTATAAAATAGGCCCATTTTGTGAATAAATACATCTGAATTTATATTGCCAATAAGTCTATTCTATAGAGCATTGTAAAAGTGCCTGAGGTTTATACTCATGTTCATAAAAATGACATATTTAGTAGAAAATATGTAAATAACATACTTCTTCATTCTAACATTCATTTATTCAGCAGACACTTATAGTACTTTGTATCAGGAATCCTGGTAGCATAATGGTTAACGTACTTGGTCATTAACTAAAGGTCAATGGGTCAAAGTCACCAGCTGTTGTGCAGGAGAAAAGACATGGGTATCTATTCTCATAAACATACCAGCCTAAGAAACCCTGCATGATAATCGGAGTCTGTCACCTGGGGTCACTATCAGTTGGAATCATCTTGACAGCATACTATAATAATATTCTGCATTATTTGCTGGATATTTGAGACAAAATACAGACTTCAAAATGCATAAGGTTATAAACATGCCTGAAAAAGCTACCACAATCGAATCCATTGTGATATAGAAGGACCTCACTGTTATGTTATTGATTCTGTACAGGCCAGAGTAGGTTTCCAAGACTTGTGGGCTTCCAAGACTGTCTCTCCTTTCAGGAGCGTTCATGTACATCTTACTGCCTCAAAGCAGCTGATGGGATTGAACTACTGACATTTAAGTTAGCAGTTCAAGGCTTGGTGTTAGATTCCCAAGAGTCAGTTTCTGACCCTCTGTACAACTGATTCCAATATAATTCAGTCCTGGGCCATCTGCACCCATTTTTAGATGTGAGTCCATTGTTGCAACCACTGTATCAATTCATCTCGTGGAGGGTCTTCCTTTTTGACAATGACCGATTTTAGCAAGTCTCTCTCCAGGGACTACTTTCATAATAACATGTCTAAAAGAGGTGGGATGAAGTATGGTCATCTTCATTTCTAAGGATCACTATGTACTTCTTCCAAAGCAGATACACTTGTTTTTTTCTGGAAGTTGCTAATGCTTTCCATATTCTTCACTGATTTAATAATTTAAATGTATAGATCTTTCTTTGGTCTTCTGTAGTCAGTATTCAACTGACTAAGTGATTGAAAATATCATGGCTCAAGTCAGATGCACCTTAGTCCTCAAGGTGACAGCCTTCCTCTTCAACATGTTGAAGAGATCTTGTGTTGGAGATTTTCCCATTGCAATACAGTTGATTTCTTGACTACTCCTTTGACTACTACTACTGCTACTAACTTAGAGGTTCATAGATCAAAATTAACTATTGGCATCATTGAATAAAGACTAGATGATCTGCTTCTAGAAAGATTACAGCCAAGAAAATTCTAGAATAATCCCATTCTTAATATATGAAGTCTTCATGAGTCAAAATAAACTTGATGTTAATAGGTGTGCTTTATATTTTGGCTAGCAGGGTGAGAAGACAATTTTATGATATATAATTCTCAAACCCCCTTATTTTTGTTCCTTCTAAATCTCTTCTTGGATAAAATATTCCTTCTAGGATGTTATTTAGTGAGATCCTTGAGACTACTTCATGGGTCATTTGAAACTTCAGATTCATTCTTGGTGGACTTCACCAGTTTGACATCAGTTCCCAGAAGGGAGGCTCATACTCTATATTTTTCCTGCTGTAACTCACTTCCTGATTCTTCACTTTTAATAATGAGATATAACAAGTCAAGCAAAAGACTGACTCTAAGGGGGCCATTTGGCCAGATACTTGAGTAAGCCTTAAACTAAAGGAACAAAAGGAAATATCATTAAGAAATCAAATTAAGACTGGGAAAGTTTAAGTGAGGAAATATCATTTAAATTGTGGATGAGTATTACTTGTCCAAAGGAAGGGTAGAACAATGGGTAAGGACAGGTGGTTATTTTAGGCTCATGCAACAATCACTGTGTGGAAAAACATGGTATAATTGAAGAACTGATAGGATTTTAGTAAAGATAAAACTAAGGATAGGTCATAGATACAGCTTAAGGAGTTTTAATTAGGGAAGTGCCATCTAACTTAATTTTCAGAAAGCTTCCTCCAGTGACAAAGGACAGATCAGATTGGATAGAGAAAAATGGAAAGAATGTAAAGTAATTATTGAGGTAAGAAATAGCAATGACATCTTTGGGAAAGAGAAAAATGGAAAGAATGTAAAAGTATTATCTAGGTAAGAAATAGCTATGACATCTTTGGGTTAGTGGTTGTAAATATGGAAAGACACTTGAGGAAGAGTTTTTTTCTTAGGGAATACTGAGTTTATGTTAATAGCGGCTGAATAACATGGAAAAGAATATCAATAGGATTGAACATCATGCAGAGTATAATCAATAGCACTGAATTATATATGGAGAAGTTGTTGAAAAAGAGAATGTTTTGTTCTGCATATTTTTGCCACAGTTCTAAAAAATTACTTGAATAATAATAAGTACAAGGAAGAAGAAAATACTCTATAGTTGATTGTGGTGATAATTGTACAACTCTTCTTGTTAGTACTGAATTATTGAATTTGTGACATATGAATGGAGTGCCAGTAAAACTTTTTTTAAAAATCCCTACAATTCTCACCTCTAAGAGAACTGAAGGGCATTTCTTAATACCACAGTTGTGTCAGGCATTGACCCAGGCCCTTCAACTGCACTATCACTAATAAAATATGCTAATATTTACTCCCCCCAAATATAGACTTAGTGAGGACTTATCTGGTAGATAGATTGTGCAAAAAATTATATATGAAAATTTTTTCTCCTTTAAGGAGTAACCCTACTTGTACAGTGGGTTACAAGTTGGGCTGCTAACCTAGCTTGGCAGTTGAAACCCACCAGCTAATCTTAAAGTAAAAGATAAGGCTATCTGTTCACATATGATTTATAGCCTCTGAAACCCAAAAAGTCTTTAGGTTCAACAGGAGTTGGAATTAACTTGATGGCAGTAGGTTTGGTTTCTTTTCTTTGTCAAGGAACTACCAGAGTAAGTGTTAGTCTAGGTAGGATAATCTTGTCTACATGTGAGGCAGACATTCCTGAAGTACTTCCATTCAAAAGTATCTTTGTAATCTGTATCTGTAGACTGATGCCTGTAATTCTACTATTAAGAAGTCCTTTCTATTTTTAAAAATCCTTAGGATTCTTGTTGACAACTAGACATCATCATTATCATCTCCTATGTTCTACGTGCATTGTAGAAACAAAGTCAAAATTTGCACTTATGAGGTGTGGCAGCAGAAGGCTAAGGTGAAGAGGAACCTCAAATTGGTTCTCTGACTTGTTAGATTTGTAGGCAATATTAAGTCCATTGTCCATGGACTTGCAATGACTAAATTTTGAGGTATGCAATGACTAAATTTTTCCTTAAATCATTAACTTAAAAAAACGATATAAGTTAAGTCTTGCACTGACTAACTGATTATATTAATGGTAGTAAAGAGTAGTGGATATGAATAGTTGTTTCTGACTAAGCTAGAGGAAATAGCAAATAAATAAGCTGAATTGTAAAACATCTTAGTTTATGAGAAAAGAGACAAGATGACAACCAGGTATACAGCTCATGCAGGGTGCGCTGTGGTGATCTGTGAATGGGGAGAGTTGAGGATCAAGTAGGGTTTCTGAGGTTGTCGAATAACCCCCATAACAGTCCAGAGCGCTTCCCTGAACTAGGAGCTGACTTCCACCCCATCTCCTATCTTCCCTAGAAGCTGCTCCAGATCACTAGGGACCAGGGGCTACTACAGGAACTAACCCATCTGACCCATGCCATCTGTGCTATTGCTATCTCCTGTACAGCTACCACCCTCAGGTGCAGTGCCCTGAGCTTACCAGCTGCATAAGAGAACCTTCCACAGCCCCAGTTTGATAGCCCAATTGACAAGGGACCCTCCTACTGCCTGTGGGAGGATCTCTCCTCCAAGATTAGAACTCTTTTCTTGACATTCCCTGCCCTGCCAAGCACTCTCTTGCTCTCTGTTCTCTGAGTAGTGGAGCTCCATGTTAAGCTGACACTTACCTGCACCCTCTCTCCCAACCACCTGCCTGCCTGTCTCCAGTGCCTCTAGCCAGGAAAAGACGACCCCAGTCACCTACCTATGCCACAGCCACTACACTGCAAACCCATTAACTGTCCAGTAGCCTTGCAATCCCTTACTCTCTGTTCTCTCAGCAGTGGAGTTCCATGTTAAACTGACACATGGAATGGGGCCACTTTTCTGCCCACCTGACTGTCCACAGTGCCTCTAGCCAAGCACAGATCACTCCCACCTCCACTGCACCTAGCATCAAAGTAATCCCACTGTAACCCAGTCACTGAACATTGGATGCCAAATTGCAAGCTCATCAATCACCGAGCAGAGACTCCTACAGCCATAGTTTGCAAAATGAAAAAAAGTATGCAAAAAACTCTTTAAATTCTAGTTTATAGCCCTCTGTGTGACTCTGAATGTCAGCCTGCAGATCTTTGTTGATTAGGATCTTTTAACATAACAAGGTAGCCAGAGATAATCTTCAGAGCACAGCCTACAATTTTTAACATAAAAAGATAGGAAAGGCCAACAGAACCTACCACACTTTGAAAAGCTGTGTATTTGGGCCTGACAGACCAGACTCCCAAACAAACTGTAGGCCTGTCCCATTTCAACCCAGAAGTTCTCCTATGGTCACCAGCCTTACACCAATCTCTGAGGCCCTCAACTTTAGCTGGCCTCTGGGTTACTGCAACAACCTGCTTACACAGCAGTATGACCCACCACCATAGTAGGCCATAGGCAGTCCTCAAAACCATTCTTAAAAGCCACACAGAGAAAGAACCCAGAGCCCCTTAGTCTCCAAGGAATAGGGTGCCCAGTTTTTCTGAAATGACACGCAAACAGTAAAATACCGCAACACTATCAACAAGAAAACAAGTAAGACAGAATACAACGTGGTGCTAATAACTCTCATAGAAGAAGCAGACATGAATCTGCCACAGAAAGAAATCTTCAGAAGGCTAGTTGGAGTAATACAGGAGAAAAAGGAAGAAACAGAGTATGGGTGCAATGATCGAGGATATGGAGTTCACAATAAAGGGGATGAAGTCCTTGCACCAAAGGGAAATACAGGAGTTAACAGATGCAAGAAACAAAAGACAAAACAAAAACCAATGTCATGAGTCTCACGAACAGACTAGAGTCATACCAGGGATCTCAAGGACAAACAGGCAGACTTCAACAAATGGGGCAGTCAATTAAGGCAAAGAAAGAAGTGAAAGAAAACCCAAGAGCAACAACAGATGCTATGAAAAGGAATAATATTCAAATAATTCGTCTACCAGAACAAAATGCAACAAAAAAGTCAATAGCCAAATAGCGTGGGTAGTACTGGAAGCAAATTTCCCCACCTTAATGAATGAGAATCAGAAACTCATAAAGGAAGCAGAGAGGACACTAACTAGTTTAAACTCCAGGAAGAATTCACCAAAGCATATAATAGTCAAATTATCCAACTTTGAGGAAAAAGAGAAAATTTTAAGGGGAGCAAGAGAAAAAATGGTGGTCAAATAAAATGGTTCTGAGGTAAAAATATGCTCAGACCTTTCAGCCAAAACCATGAAGACGAGGAGAGAGTGGAGTAACATTTTCCAAAAGCTAAAAGAAAATAACTCCTGCCCAAGAATTCTCCACTTTGTAGAATATCTATTAAAATAGATGGCAAGGTAAGAGTCTTAAAGAACAAAGAACAACTCAAAAAATGCACTGTAAAACACTGAGCCCTGCAGAAAATTCTTGCCAACTGATTATGGTCAGAAGACGAACATCCACCAAGCACAAGCAAGAGATCACCATATAGTCCAACTGCCCCTCAAAGCTAATGTACTGATAGCAATGATCAATATAATATGGCCTTAGAGGGACAAGAAGGCCAGAATGAAGTACCACCCCCCCCCCCACAAACACAGCAAAATGATATGAAGACACTTAGTAAAATAGCCCAAACAAAAGGTATGAGGTGACAGCAATGAATCCATAGATCGTGTTAGTAACTGTGAATGTCAATGGCCTCGACTCATCCAATAAAAGACAAAGACTAGCTGGCTAGTCAATCTGTTGCCTGCAAAACACATCATAAGCTCTCAGACAAGCTTATCCAAGGAAAGTAAGGAGAACACCTCAATAACCAGGTTGAGGCATGAAAATGAAAATCACAACAGACCCCAACTAGATTAAAAGAATAATCACCAAAGTCTGTGAAAGTCTGTTTTCTAATGAATTCAACAACATGGAAGACATTGATAAAGACCTGGAAAAAGTGTCCCTCCTTAGAAGATCCCTGATAGAGGTCAAGAACCTCAACAGACCCATAGCAAAAGAAGAAAGTGATGTGATTATCAAGAAACTCCCAATGAAAAAAGCTCCAGGCCAGATGGTTTCAAAGGAGAATTCTACCAAGTAGTTCTGCAAGAGCTGGCACTGATCCTCCACAAATTATTCCAGAGCATAGAAAAGGAAGGCAAACTCCCAAACTCATTCTGCGAAGCCAGTATAATGCTAAAACCCAAACAGAATCCCCAAGAAATAGAGAACTACAGACTGATAACTGTAATTAACATAGATGTAAAAATCCTTAAAATAATATTGGCCAATGGAATACAAAAGTATATAAATCTTATCATTCACGACAATCAGGTAGGATTCACCCCAGGGATGCAGGGATGGTTTTATATCTGAAAATCTATCAATATTATATACAACATTTTTTTTTGGGGGGGGCATCACTACCCTCTGGTGGTCGTAGGAACTACCCAGCCTTACTCCCAGAGAGCTGCTGCTGGATTTGAACCACCAAGCCTATGGGCCACAGACCTGCACTCAACCACTACACCACCAGGGCTCAGCCCCTTTATACAGCATTGAGAAGAAAAAGTGTAAAATCAGATGATAATATTGACAGTGCAGAAAAAAGCATTTGACAACATCCAAAATCCACTCCTAATTAAAACACTCAAGATGATAGGAATAGAAAGAAAATTCCCCAAGTTTATATAAACTATATACAAAAAAGTCATCAGTCAACATCATAGTCAATGGAGAAAAGATGAAAACAATCCCACTGAAAAAAAGGGACCAGACAAGGATGTTCTTTGTTCCCAATTCTACTGGCTTGCTATATACTGCAGACAAAGCCATGGAAGAGGAAATCAAGAAAGCAATACCCTTCACAATAGTCAAGAACAAATGGAAATACCTAGGTATATTTTTGAACCTACTACAGGAAACCAAAAATGACCTCCACAAATGGAAGAATATCCCATGATCATTGATTAAAAGATTCAATATAGTAAAGATTTCAATCTTAACTAAGGCAATATATAAGTTTAATGCTACCCTGATTCAAATACCAATAACCTTCTTCAAAGAGCTGGAAAAGCTGACCAGCAATTTAATTTGGAGATGGAAGAAGCTCAGAATTAATAGAGAACTCCTCAAGAAGGACAAAGTTGAAGAGCTCATTTTACCAAAACTTAACACCTATTATACAGCCACAGTGGCCACAACCATATGGTACAGGGATAATGATAGATACTTAAGCCAGTGGAAAGGAACAGAAAACTCAGAAATAAAATCAACATCATATAGACAACTTATCTTTGACAATGGCCCCAAAAGCATCAAGTGGGAGGCAGGTGCCTTCTTTAACAAGTGAGGCTGGAAGCAATGGATATCCACCTACAGAAAATTGAAACAAAATATGTACCTCATCCCATGCACAAGAACAAACTCAAGATGGATCTCAGACCTAGATGTCAAACCCCAAACTATCAGAACCATCAAAGAATGTATTGGAAAAAATCTTAAAAACCTTGGCTCAGGGAATTCATAGGCCAGTGGTCAGCAAACTGCCAATTGTGAGCCATTTGTCACTCTTTCAGTGTGAATATGAAGCTCTGAAGTAACATCAAAAACATTTGAAGGTTATTATTTCAGATCATGGTGATTTTTTTTGTTTGGAAATACATATTTAAGGCTCTTGAGAGATTTGAAAGTTGTTAGGAGGGACAGGATTGACTCTTCGGTCACAATATTTTGCTGACCCCTGACATAGGCCATCTGTAGTATGGAAGAGTAAACACAGAGGTGAACTTGAAATTAACACATGGGATATACTAAGTATAAAACACCAGTGTGCATCAAAAGACTTCACCAAGAAGATAGCAAGAGAACCAATGGACAGGGAAAGGATTTTTAGCAATAACACAACAAAGGGTTTATAACAAAAATCTACCCAACTGTAAGAAGAGGAAAAGAGTTAACCTCATGAGGAAGTGGACAAAAGAACTGAACAGAAGTTTCATAAGGAAGAGACTTGAATGATCAATAAACATATGTGAAAGTGCTCCTGACCATTAGCCATCAGATAAATGCAAATTAAAATAACCATGAGGTATCATCTAACACCCTTGAGGGTAGTTCAAATTAGAAAATCAAAGAGCATCAAAAGTTGGAGGGGGTGTGGTGATATAGGAACTTTCCTCCACTGCTGGTGGTTGTGTAGATATGTACAGTCTCTGTGGAAAGTGGTTTGGCAATATTTAAAGCAAATGGAAATTGAGCTACCTTATAACCCATCTATCCCTCTACTAGGCATATACCCAGAAGAGATATGAAACAAATCATGATCAGTTGTCTGCACTCTATTGTTGATTGCAGCATAATTCACCATCGCAAAGAACTGGAAACAAACTACCATCGACCGACTAGTGGATTAGTAAACTCTAGCATCCACACCCAATTAGTAAACTCTAGAATACATACCCAATAGAACACCCATACACTCAATACGCCCACTAAAAACCAATGATTATCACATGAAACACGTCATTTCATGGGACGAGGTGGAGGGAACTATGCTAAGCAAAGTTAGCCCACTCACAAAAGGACAAGTACAACATGAGTCCCCAGAGGTAAATACAATCAACGCAGTAGGTACAGAAGGAAAGCCACTTATCTCAAACTGGTTGAGATAGAGGCAGTCGGGTGGAGGACAAAACCTGAGGAGGTACATATTATTCCAACACAAAGAAGGGGCAAGGGAGGAAAGAAGAGGAAGAAAAGGTGGTGGTGGGGAGAAGAGGGGTCATGATGGCACAGGGGAGTAATTCACTAACCCACCAAAGGAGAGGACGTTGTCTATGTCTCCAAAGAATTAGGAGTATGCATGAAGATCCTACCACAGTGCACCCAATCCTGAGGGCAATATAAACACATGGGAAAATGCATGAAAACTGGAATACAAAGCTGGCTCCAATCAGAGAAAAACTGACCCCCTCCCTAGAAATATGGGCTATAGAGAACAACACTAAACCTATAGGTTTAGGTTGGGGAGAGAGCCTGGCATGCCCCCTCCCCCACCTCCCACATAGAGACAAATCAAGAAGGAAAAAGTGAAAGAGATGATCTAGGCCCCATATTGACACACCAAGTCGGAAGGATGATGACCTTGGTCAGAGGTACTAAGGCACAGAGTAGGACTGACAACAATCAGGACATGCTGTCCCTTCACTGGATCATACTGTGAAAGGATAATATTGGGGACACACGGAGAGGAGTTTGAGCAGGCTGTAGCCCCTGCAGAGGTGTGAATCAAGAAGGGAGTACAATATATCAACTCCAGAAGCAAAGCCAAGCCACAAAGGCCTGGAAGAGTGCCAAAAAATAGACTTCAGAGTAGGAGGGTCAGCTCCTGGAATTCCCCCAGGACTAGAGAGGAACAGACCTGGAATTATCTATGTTCTTGTTTAGTTTATTGCTTCTTTCTTTCTTTTTTTCTCAATCTTTTGTTTTCTTTTTGTTTGGTCACTATTATTGTTTGGTTATCTACTTATATAATATAGGCACAGGAAGCAAGCTTGAGGAGAAATCAATGACACTGATGATACCAAAGACAGTGGGGGGAGAAGGAGGCAAGAGAAGAGGGCAGTGATGAAACAATACCACACATTGGGGACAACTAGGGTATTTACATCAAAGAGGATGTAGAGATTCTGGGGGTGTGGGAGAAAACAGCAATCTAGCTGAAGGAAATTACTGAGATGGAAGTAGGGTGAGTGTGATAGAGGAGGAGGAGGAAGGTAAAAGGAAACAGAGGAATGATCTAGGAAGCAAAGACGTGTCCATATTAAATACATTAACTCGTAAAATTCATGAAAATAGAGATATTGACCCATGTTCATATGTATATGTACACAGCAATTCACTGAGGTTGTGGATGGACTTCAGATCTCTGCTGCTGCCATCCCACAACGCAAGAACTCTTTGTTTTCACAACCTGACATTTTGTGATGCTCACTTTCCTAGCCAGCCCAATCACTGAAGACAGAATGGGTACATAAGCAAATGTGGTGAAGAAAGATGGTGCCTGGTTATCAAAACCTATAGCATCTGGGGTCAAAAGACTTGAAGTTAAGCAAGCAGCCATTTAGCAGAGAAGCAAAAAGCCCACATGGAATAAGCACGTCAGTCTGTGAAATCATGAGGTGCCTGTGAAACGGGAAAACAAACATCAGAAAACCACAAAGAAACAAACCCCAAAACCATATTGTTGAGAATGAGGAGGGTCAGAGCAGAGACCCAAAGCTCATATTTAGATAATGGGACATTCCCTCACAGAGGTATCATAGAGAAGGGAAGAGTCAATTAAGGTGCAGTAAAGCACTGATAAAACACAATATCCGCTTGGTTCCTTTAGGCTTCCTCACACCCCACTACCATGACCCCATTACTGCCTTCCATTATGTGCTAGAATGGAACATGTACACAGGTACAGATAAGATATAAGAGCTCATGACACATGGAAACCAGGAATAAGAAGGGGAGTAGCAATACCAGGAATGTAGGGGGAAGGTGGGGAGAGGAGGGAAAGAAGGGGGAAATAATTGCAAGGATTGACACATAACTGCACCTTTCCTCCCCACCCTGTGCCCAGGGGGATGAACAATAGAAACCATGGGGTAAGGGACATAGTAGTTGGTGTGGCATATAAAAATAATAATAACAATTTATAATTTAACAAGGGACTACAGGGGGTGGAGGGGAGGAGCTGACAGCAGGGGCTCAATAAAAAGCAAATGTCTAGAAAATGATAGCAACATCTGTATAGATGTGCTGGTTACAATATATGTATGGATTGTTATAAGAGCTGTATGTATCCTCAATAAACAGATTAAATAATATAACAAGTCCAGAGAGATGCTATGATTGCTTTAAAGGAGTTAATTGTGCTTTGTATCTACAGGGCTTAGATTTCTGGAATGTCGTTAGGTGCTGTCAAGTCAGTTCTGATTCATGGCAATCCTATCCACCAATTCACTGCCTGATCCTGAGTCAGCCTCGCAGTTATTGCTGTGTCTGAGGCCTTTCTCATTGTCACTGTGACAATCCATCTTCTTGAGGATCTTTCTTTTTTTGTGATGACCCTATAATTTACATGATATCCTTCTCTAAGGACACATCCTTGCTGATGACATGTCCAAAGTATGTGAGATGAAATCTTACCATTCTTACTTTTAAGAAGATTCTGATTGTATTTTTTTTTTATTTTAACAGTTTTATTGGGTATTTTTCTTGGTCAAGAAGTAACATGGAAATGTCTTAACAGTTTTATTGGGTTTTCTTGACTAGGTACTATTTAATATTTTTTCATTAATATTTTAAAGTTCTGTCTTAGAACACAATTTAGATTTTTAAAAAATCATTTTATTGGGGACTCATGCAACTCCCATCGTGATCAATAAATGCACCCATTGTATGCCAACCACATTTGTACATTTGTTGCCATCATCATTCTCTAAACATTCTCCTTCTACTTAGGCCCTTGGTATCAGCTCCCTATATTTCCCCTCCCTTTCTCTCCTTCCCTCATGAACCCCATAATAATAACAAATTATCATTATCATTATTTTGTCATATTGTACATTGTCTTATTGTACAGTTCCTTCAACCACTTCTCTGTTGTTGTTACCCCAGGGAGGAGAATGTATGTAGAACCCTGCAATTGGTTCCCCATTTCTACTCCACCTTACTCCACCCTCCCTGTGTTACCACTCTCACCACTGGTCCCTGATGTGTTCAATATTCTTAAATTCAAAGACATCAATTCTTCTTCCTTCTTCACTGTCCAGCTTTCACATGCCGATATGGTATCTGAAATGATGACAGCTTGGGTCTGGTGAACTTTAGTCCTCAAAGATATCACTCTTTAATCCTTCACTCTTTAAAACTTAAAAAAAAGAGGTCTTTTGTAGTTGATTTGCTTAAAGCAATATGTCATTTGACTTACTTCTTCCCAGATACTTGCATGACCATTAGTTGTGGATCTGTGTAAAAAGATATCCTTTGCAATATCCATGCTTTCTCTCCCTATGCATGCTGAAGGAAAGTCTCTGTCTCTTTGCGCTTCTGCTTATGGATGACCTGCATGTGGCTCTGCAACTCTTGTCCCTGTTTTCTGTTTCTTGCCTGTTATTTAATCTTTTTAATCTCAAAAGAGTTTTACTCAAGGCTTTACCTATACTGATTCTGTCTAATTAGCATAGAAAAGACAACCCACTCCTGAATGGGATTATAACATGTGGTAGTCATATGCTTATGTTAATTTTATGATTGAAATGTAGGGCTTGAGTCTAGCCTGTTAATCTAGAGCTAGCCATTGAGTAGCCAATGAGGTCTCTATGTGGGAATGGCTTTCTCCTGAGACTCCTGGGAAATATCGCGATATTTCCCTCGTGGAGATGAGAAGCTATCTTCCCCAGTTGTTGGGAGTTAGTCTCAGAGACGATGAATCATGGACAAGACAAGATGGCAGCATCCAAGAAGCTGGAGGAGCAGGCGGAGTGTCCACACGGCTTTGCACTGATGAAGACAGAACTCTGAAGCTGGGCGGCCACATAGAGACCTCTGCCAGTGACGAGTTGCTTCTGCCACCATGGGATGCTGTTGATGTACCCTTAGCCCTGGAAGCGAGGAGCCATGTAGAGACCCCTGCCAGCACTGGGATTCTGCACCCACTGACCTGTGACTTTATGAGTCAGAAGGAGACATTATAGACTGGTATCATGCATATGGGCTAATATCGGACTTATGACTTTGAACCGGACTGGGTTGGGATGCTTTCTCAGTGTTCCAATCCTTTCGTATATAAACCCTTTCCTTATATCCATATGTGTGTCTTTGAATTTGTTCCTCTAGTCTACCCGGACTAACACATAACTTGAGATATGAAGATTAAAATTTGAACATATTTTGCGTACATAATTCAACCCACAACCTTCCACCTTTTGCTTTCTCCCAACCAAATTCCTGTTTTCACTAAGTGAAAACATATTTGGTCCATCATATCACCCTCAAAGTCTTAAATCCACTCCAAGTGCAAAACCATATCTTTAAAATAATCTAAATAAAATATCAGTGAAACTTTAGGCATGTTTTATCCTAAGACAAAATTCTTCTTCGGGGCTGAGCCCCGGTGGCATAGTGGTTGTACGCGGGACTGCGGCCCACTGGGATGGAGGTTCAATTCCGGCTCCCAGGAGCAAAGGCTGGGCCTCCTACTCCCACCACCTGAGGGCAGTGATGCTTAAAAAAAAAAAAATTCTTCTTCATGCATGAACCTGTCAAATCCATCATTAAGTTACCTAATCCAAAGTACAATGGTAGAACTGGCACGAGAAAGACATTTCCATTGCAAATAGGAAATATTAGAAGGGAAGAAGGAACACAAGTTACCAAACAAGTACAAAAGCCTACAGAAAAAACTGCTTGCCCTCAGCCCTTTAAAACAATCTTATGCTTTGGTGGTGGTGGAGGGGGTGAGTGGCCATCTGGGAAATGGCCCTCGCTTTAGACTCTGAACATTGGCCATGATCTTTGTATCCTTGGTGAAGGTCCCTGAGTCCTGGGTGTCAGATCCTTCTTTCAGGTTCTCTGGGACAGAATACATGTTCCTTTGGCTTTAAGTGTTCCTTTCCTCTGGCCCAACTGAATGACAGTCCCAGTTTGCTAACTCTGGCTGACAGACCTTGTTCTTCTGCACGACAGAAACCAAGTTGATGAGGATCTGACTCTTTGAAATGCAGGGGTGCATTTTTGTGTGATTCTAGCTTCTGAGACCACTGAGGCCATATCCCCATCCTTTGAAACCTAAGCTGACTAGGTTCTTATACTTTTTATAACCCCTGACTTGTTTCAGCGATGTTTTTCCTATTATATTTGAAGGACAACAGATAGCTGTTTTGAACTGTCTCCTGCCTTTCAAATCCCCAGTGTTCACTTCTTTCTTTGTTCTGCAGTCCCTGCAGTTTTATCCAATGAGTTCTGAGCTGTGGTAGCTGACTGATCTATTAGTCATATGCTTAATCTCTTTAACAAAAAATATGTAGCCACATCTTAGTGAACATTGTAGGTCCTATGTTCTTTGTTTCTACACAGAATTTTCCAAATTTTCATATTGCTTTCATTCTGCACATTTTTTTCAAGTTCATTGTTTTCTTATTGCATTTTTAAAATAAGCAGCATGGATAAATCACCCAGCCACTTTAACACCTTGCTTAAAAACATCAGCCAAATATTCATCACTTAAAAGTTTTACTTTCTACCAAACATTTGAACATACTTTAAACAAGTTACTGCAGCTTCATAGAAAGTACTGTCTTCCCTCCCTTGTCTACATCCATATTTATTATATCATCTCACCAGATGCTCATTGAATATACACATTTCTAGAACCATTCTGTGACTGGTGTCTTGAAGACAATAGAGATTTTTCTCTATAGCCATCTCACTTCCTCCTGAGCCCTCTCTAGAATAGCCTTTGATGCTCATAATTCTCTGAATGTGGGGGATTAGCCTCCCTACAAACAAATGGGTCCAAGGGTGGTTGCATAATTGAGGGGTAAATTAGAGAACCAACAGACAAGGCATGCAAGCACTCACCTCTTCCGTGGCAACCAGAACCAGAATGAAGGAGCTCTGTATTCTCTCACAAACATATATAATCTCTGGCACGCAAGCCACATAGCACACGTGTGTAACAGGAAGGGGTTGTATTAGAGGTAACTGAATAACAGGAGAGTGACAAGTTAGGGGTATACATGCAATAGGAAGGGGAGGTACTAGAGGAACACATCTATTTTACAAGATAGGTGTATTTTAGAGTCAAGACGGCAGCTCAGTGGTGGTCATATCTGAGCTGGCTTGACCTTAAGTGCTCCTACGCTATTCTCCAGGAGAACAATCTACGATCCTTATCTGAAGGGAGCAGGTCCTACTTAGGGTTAGGTGGTCTGAATGCTTTTGATGACAGACGACCTTCAGGCAGATAGCCTTCAAGCAGTTGATCTTCAACAATATAATTAGCCACCAGGTGCTTCCAATTACCTTAAGATTGGCCTTATTACAGCAGGACACCATGGGACTAACTTTTACTCAGGAGAACGTGAATGGCATGCATCTCAAACCCACAAACTTAAAAGCCTTCCTCCACAGGAGGCTTGGACTCCAGGGAAATACTAACATAACCCAGACTCCTTTATCTATGAGGGTAGATAATTTGTCCTCACACACCTTCTTCCCAGTTCCCAGGCTCCCACATATGAATAGTTTTGCTACTAAGCACCTTAAAACTCTGCTGATCTCTAGCAGCTACCCAAATCTAAAACCACAACCAGGTATTTGTTTTCGGTATTTTAATTTTAGTTGTTATAGCAGCACCCTCACTTCTTGGAATAAAATTCTGTCATATTTATATAGGGCTGCTTTAACAGAAACACCACTAACAGCTGCCTTTAGCAAACAGAAAGTTATCTTCTTTCAATCTAGGAGGGTAGGAGTGCATAGCCAACGTGCTACCCTAAAGGGATGCTTCCTTCCCTGTTGACTCTGGAGGGAGGTGCTTTGTTCTTTAAGCATCTGTTACGGATGATTTTCCTGTAACGCAACATTCTCTTTCTCCATCTCTTTTTCTCCCATATTAGTTTAATCTTTTTTTAAATCTTAAGAAATAATTATTCACAATACTCTAATCTGACCTTATTAACATAGCAAAACTCATTTCTAAATGGGGTTGTAGCCACAGGTATAGGTTTTCAGATTTACAAATATATTTGTTGTGGACATAATTCAATCTATTTATCAGTCCTTCAAGTTATCTTTACTTTTATCCAATAGGGTTGTGTCATCAGCACTTCACAGGTTGTTAATGAGCTTTCCTCCAAACCTGATGCCGTATTCTTTTCTACATTGTTGCATTTCTTCATATTCTTGCTCAGCATACAAATGGAAATAAATAATACCATCCTGATAATCACTTTCCTGATTTTAAACCACAAAGTTTCTCATTATTCTGTTGGAACAATTTTTCCTTGTTTTATGTACAGGTTCTGTATGAGCACAATTAGGTTTTCTGGAAACTCCATTTGTCACATTATTATCCATAATTTGTTATGATATATACCACCAAATGGCCTTACATAGTCAATAAAGCTCAGGTCAACAATTTCTGGTATACTCTGCTTTCAGCCAAGATTCGTTTGACATCAGCAATGATATCCCTCATTCCACATCCTGTTCTGAATTTAGCTTGACTTTCTGACAGCTCTCTGAACAGGTGGATGCCAAGGAATTGGAGAAGTGAATTAGAGGTAGTTGTGGTAGTTAGATAATTTTATGTCGATTTGAAGATGTATGACAGTGTAGGGGTGGAGTTAAACTTGTCAATCAAGTCACCAACCGACGACGACTCCTTGATAGTATAAGAGTGTGAGACACAGGGAACTGCTCTCTCTCCTTCACCTTCCTGCTTCTTGGTCACTCTGAGAGCTGTCAGAGCCCTGCTATGTTTTCACCAACATCAAATTCCACAATTACCCCATCCTGTGATCTTTCTGAATTCTGCATCCTCTTAGGTGGCTGCGTGAATCTAAAATGGGACTTATGAGTTAGTATCAGAGTTATAGAATAGAGTTCAGCTGGACTAGGACATTTTCTGGAATTATAAATACTTTTCACTATCTCTTTCCTATAAATATGTGAGTGTCACTAGATTTGTTTCTCTAGCCAGCCTGGCTTGACACAGTAGGGTAATGAGACAGTTAACATTTATTGTGCCAACCTGGCCGATAAACACATATGAAATTAATTGAAGTGTGGTGCGCTAAATGGCTCAGTGAGCCTTGCCTTTTCTAGTTCTTGGGTCTCTTGCTCTCTGATGATCAGACCAGAGTGCAACTTTCTTAGCCAGTTCCCTGCTTCAGCTTGCAAAACTCACTTCCTGCAAGGCATCCCTGAAGAGAAGCCACACAGACTTAGCCTGATGTATCTTTGGGTGCTGGAGAAGCTGCTTGGAGACCCCTGTTAGCACTGAGATGCTTACATCTCCACTGGGTTCAAAGGTTTTCTACCCACTGGCCTGTGAGTTTCCTGCATTTGGTGTCATTGTGCGTGTGTGTGTTGTGAGTTTGAGGAGGACTTTGTAGATCAGTGTTGGATATATGGGCTAAATTGAACTTATGGGCTTGAACTGGAATGGTTTGAGATGCTTTCTGAATGTACACTTACCCTATATATAAAACTTTTGTATACATATATGAGTTTTGTTGTTGTTGCTGTTTTCTTTGTTTTTTGGCACCACTACCCTCTGGTGGTGGGAGTAGGAGGCCCAGCATTTGCTCCTGTGGAGTCGCTGCTGGAATTGAGCCTCCATCCCAGTGGGCCGCAGTCCATATATGAGTTTTTGTAGGTTTGTTATTCAAGTTTACCTAGACTAACCCAGATAAGCTGAATGTGCAGAACATGAGGAAAGCTAGCATTTATGAAGGACTTATAACACAGCAGACACTATTACACGTATGTACACAGAAAGAGATACATATGAAGGAACTTCAAAAAGTTCCTTTGTGGAAAAATTGAAGAAAAAGAATGGATTTTTTCCTTAATTTTTGAAGCACTTTAATACATAATTATTTTTCAATAGTTTGCACAGATTATATTTATAATTTAGTAACAAATCAATATCATACATATTTTTTTTCAAATTTACCCAGATAGTAAGTTGCAAAAATGAAATTTGAACCTAGTTTTCTGTGACTACAAATGCCAGCCCTTCTACTCCATATATTAGATTGAAGGAAAATGGTTTAATGACTTTGAGTTAAAGGTACAACACACATTCCCAACAATTAACTGAGCTTATACTTTTGCTTGGAATAACAAACAATCTACTTCATTCTACACTGAAGGCTAGGTTCTGTTTCTTTCTCAGCAACAATTTCCTTTTTATATGACCAATTTGGGCTCCAGTTCTTATAACTACTGTTGGCTTCTGAATGATCTAAAATATTAACTGTGTCTTCTTGGCACATGCAGTTTAACTTAGTGCCATATGTGCATCTAGGATTATGAGCAAGGCCTTTTGACGGACTTGAGAAAGCCTAGAGAAATGAGAATCTGACTAGACTAAGAAGGGGATGAAAACTGCTAATAATATCAAGTAATCTTGTGTTTATTCTATTTGATTATTATCCCCCAGCCCCTTTTTCTTAGCCCTGGTAGAAAACATCTGACTCTAATATGTTGCAACAAGAACCTGAGCATTATTTATGGTTTGGTGAGTTCATAGGACTCTGTCTGAGTGGCACCAGGTATTGAGATTGTTACAAAGTTATAACCTCCTTCTTGGGGTATGGACAACAGGAAAGTGGGTGAAGGGACACATCAGGACAGTGGCCTATATGACGAAATAATGATAATTTAAAATTATTAAGGGTTCATGGGGGAGGGGAATTAGGGAGGGAGGGTAAATATAGAGAGGTGATACCAGGGGTTTAAATAGAAGGAGGATGTTTTGAGAATGATGGCAAACTTATTCACAGAACTAAGGCAGTAGGCAACAAATGTGCAAATGTGGTCTGCGTACAGTGGATGTATGTATTGATCATGATAAGAACTCCCAATAAAATGATTTAATAATAATATAAAAGAATTCCCTAGAGGAAAAAATAAATTGTTACAAGAAAGTCACTGTCACCTTGTATCTTCCAGACCACCAAAAGATGCAGAAAACCACAAAAACAATACCACTAATTGATGGCCATAGACTGTCTTCCTGCTCAATAAAAACATTGCGCTAAAGTCAATATGCTTGTCACAAAGCTAGTCTTGTGATAAACACCATTGTTGATTTTGTCAGAATTAGGTATGGAGAGTAAGTTCTAATTGGAATTAGGAATTTTGCTGAACCCAGACTAAACTGTAAAGGAAATATGGGCAGGCAGGTAAACCTTGATATTCAAAGGCTATTGAGATAGGTAATCTGTAAATCCTTCCCCTCTCTGTGGTTTCCAGGATATTGATTGTCTTCAAAGTATATAGAGTGGCATTATTTGAGGCTGGGGTATGCAAGACAACGGATGTGTGAGTTATAGGGGAGTTGCATAGGAGAAGCACTAAATGTGTGATGATCAGAGGGAGAAATTGGTCTGGGGAGCTAGAAGTAGAGGCAAGGAGAGAAGGTTCAGCAGATTAATATACACTAAGTGGAACATAAGAAATTTATGGTTAATGTCTCCTAGGAATATACATGATAAGTAACTTGCTTAACAGTTCATTCCTACAATGAGTTCTAAAGTCAAGGAGATTGGGAACAGAGGATAGAGTAGGCGATGAGAAGTTATCAGTGCCTCAGTTGTGAAATCTACTTTCAGTTGCTGGACTCCAGTTTTTGGACAGAGTTGTCAGCACTCAGGTACAGGTTTGCTTGGAGTAAATGGGGAAGTGGACCAGGTTCTGGAAAAGAACTTCAATCACAGAAAAATTATAATAGAACAAAGGTGGAATACAAGGTCAACCTTATTCACAGAATTAAGGCAATAGCGTAGTCACCTTAGGTGGGACATCAGTTTCCTAGTATAAATGTATGACTATATTGTTGGTAGGTGCCTTTGAGTTGGTTACAACCCATAGAGACCCTATGTACAATCTCTGGCAGCTCCCTGCTGATGCACAGTTGCAATAATCACTGATCTTTAGCAAAGTCTTACTTGCACGTGATATCAATCATATTTTCTGTAGTTTGAACATTCAGTTGGGTCACGTTTCTTTGTAATGGTAAACAATACTTGGCCAAGTAACTCTCATGGCATAGAGGAGTAAGTGCTTCCAGAACTTCATCAGTTTGCCAGGGCATTTCTATTGGTATGCCATTACTTCCTGGAGCCTTTTTTTGACTAATACTTCCAGTCCGACTTGAACTGTTTCTTTGGCACCTTTGTTTCTTGCTCATACCTGAACTAAATTTCACTAAAACTCCCTGTAGAAGAGAATTGGTCTCAGTACCTGGGTAAAATTAGAGTAAGGTTGGAGACTCTACAGCAAAGAATGCTAAATGATTTAGAATAGTATATAAGAGGCATAATCCAATGAGAAAGTGATATTTGATAGATCGCTACCATACATGATACAGGACCAGTACACAAAATGCCTTTGTATGTGTGTGAAAACCTGTTTGTCAGAGGGTGAGAAGTGAAAGGCAAAAATAAAACATATAAAACCTGATTACAGTGCTTCTTCAGCTCTCAATCCGACTGAGGAAAGAATCCGTAACAAAGGCCCACTTGAAAAAAAAAAGTAGAGTTGCAATTTGAAAAGTGAGCAAGGGGTCATCTTCCTTTTCCATGGAGTGGTCAGAGCACCTCTAACCTGTGAGATACATTTCAAGTGAACTGAGTTGGAAATTCAGAGTCTGAATAGAGAAAAAGACCTACCAAGGACCTACCAAGCGAGAATAAAGGCATTAGGAAAGAGAGGTGAGTTGGGGTGAATTGGTACATCAGTGAGCACACCACCTTGGCTGAGATGCAAGATTGGATAAGGGAGGAATTTAGATGATGCAAAAGAGCGTGACATGGAGGCTACACGGCTACATTTTATATTTAAGGCAGGCATCATCACTGGCCTCTTTCGTTGCCCATTTCCTTTATCCCTCCATGGCTGCGTTCCTTTTGTTATTGGTCTATTCATTTGATTCCTACTAGGAATTATAGAATTCTAATCGTTGTAAGGTGCTGTTGAGTTGGTCCCATAGCACAGGGTCAGTTCCATAGCAGGTTACCTATTAGACTGCAAACTACAAGGTGGGTAGCTTGCACCCCCCTTTACCTTGTTGGGAGGACAAGACGTCCTGCTCCCAGAAGACTCAGCCATGGACACCCATAGGGCACTTCGTGAGGGTTGCTGTGAGGCACAATGGACTGGCTGGCACTTTCCCTCAGGAGTTACTCCGGAGAGGTAGGTGCGAGGCAATAAGTAAGCGAAATTTCAGTCTATTGGTTCTTGGGAATGTCTTCAAAATGTGCTTGTGCTCAAAATAAAATTGTTTGCACTTTTAAATAGGATAGCCAGTAAATTATCCAGTTGGAACTCAAACTCCAGTGTTCTTTTTCTAAGCCATAGTTTCCCAAAGTGGGCGCCACTGCCCCCCGGGGGTATGTGGAATGATCTAAGGGCAGTGTAAGAGCAGATACCGACACTTTATCCTGGATTCTGGGCTGGAGTATAAAAGGTTTTCATTTCTAGGGAGGTCATGAGGAATTATTTTTTAAGAGTACAGTAGACCATGTAAGTTTGGGACCCTCTGCTATAAGCGCTTCATTATTTGCAATAGATAATGACTTTGGAGATGGCCATTTTACTTCTAATTTAATCATATGCATAGATGCCATGTGTTATAGATTAAATATTTGTTACAGCTTTGAATTTATAATCTTTTATTTGTGACAATAGGATATTTCTTTGAAGACATTATCAGCTGCATCATACCACAGTAGGGTAAATCCTAGCTCTAATCTATTCTGAATGATGTCCTATGAAAATGGAAAATAAACATAGAAAGAATGTCACACACATACCAGGCAGAAAAAGAACATGCGATGACAGAAGCAGAGACAGCCAAAGAATGCCAAGGATTGATAACATCCAGTAGAAGTAGGGGATAGCTTGGGATAAAATATCATTCTAAAGGAATTGACATGCCCAGTAACCTGATTTGGTTGCCGATATGATAAATCTCTATTCTTTAAAGTCATTAACCTGGTGTTATGGCAATATTAGGAAACTTAGAAACTTGTGTGATGAACTCTGAATGTGAACTGCCAACCACCACTCCAGGTGTTTTTTAAACATTAGAACATTTAACATTATGTAGGTAATGTGAGTGTTCATGTTTGATCTTCATTTAATTATACATGAGTATAAGCATGTAAAAAAACTGAAGCCTTGTTATCTTCATCAAGAAGTCATCAATGGGTGAATGGCATTGTGTGTACACAAACTTCCAACAGGGTGACAGGTGACAATGATTGACTGTATGGTTGGGTACTACAATGAATGCTGAAGTGGTGATGATACATGCATAAGATGTGTGTGAGAGAATGTGGCTGTCTGCGACAAAGTCAATCAGTCAGTTAGGTCTACATTAAGGTAACTGTGTGGCGGGATATGAAGTCTCAGCTATCACAGCTTTGGTTTCCACTTGGGTGTGTGGGATTCAATCAAAGCACACAGGCATGGCCCATGATCTTATAATTATTGCCGAAGGCATAACAATTGATCTATGTGATAAAGCTGATGCAGTTCCCTCTCAGAAGTAACAATCACTTGTCGAATATTAAATTGTTATCCTCTTTGAGTGCTATGTGTGTGTCTCTGTGTGTGTTTGTGTGTGATTCTTTCAAAGCTAGCAGTGGAAGACTAAGGAAAGCACTGTAAGGCAACGTAAATGATTTAAGACCCACCGATTTTGCCAAGGAAACATTCAAGACAGAGTCTAATCCTTTAATCTAACCCCAGTCCCTTTAAAAGCCTTGAGCTAGGAGTTGACTCAGCATGTCACTGCCAAGAAGATCCATTGACCCTGAGTTCAGTGCTGAGAAATTGAGAAATGTTCTTTTTAATGTCTATTCAATAAATACAGCATCCACCTTGCAAGGTGCTGCACAATCCACTTCAAATCCATTATGGGATGTTCTTGTAGGCTGACAAGTTGTCCCGAGACAACAGTGACCATGAGATGAGGTTAACCCTTCTTGTGGAGTGTAAATCATTGCAGCCACTGCCATTGCTCAGTTTCCAAAGACATTGGAAAGAAGGCAATGTTTGAAATGTTGTGAGGATCCTGTGGTATACATTTCCTCCCAGACTATTAAGTTCAACTTCCTCAGAATGCATGAGACCTTTATTATATTACACATAATAGCCACACAATGACAAGTTAAAAACCAAAACAATGACAAAGGCACTAAATTATATCTTTACTTGTCATCACCTTTTGTGACAGAGAGCATTTCTCTAATCTCATTTGTCATAGACCATGCATACTGTGTTGTGCACAAATACTGTAACCATGCTTAATAAAATCCATGTCAAAGCATGTGTTCCAATAAGGAATAGTTCTGCTAATAATAGGTGAGAGAGAAAGCTAAGAAACATAGCAGGACCAGACAAATAAGTATGGTAGATTTGTCTATACTTCAATGATTTCTGAAGAAAATGGGAGGACACATAGAAAGTCAGGAAGATTCCAAGAAGTATTTAGTAGCTGGGAACTTTCTTTCTACAAGATCAGAGAGAAAGGTGACCTAAAAACTCATAGATTTCTCTAGGGTTACACCAGGTTAAGAAGTCAAGGCTGCATTACTTGCACTATAACAACATATTCTTTTGCCAAAACAATTCACCTCACAGCACATAGGGTACTTGTTGGATAAATATTTCTTGGTTGATACAATATGTGACTGGCTTGAATGGGGCACATTAAACAATATAAAAGAACTAGTTGTTTATCAATTGGTCAGTCACATATGGAATCCATTTAGTAAGTATTTTTCAGCAACTCCTATCTATCAGAGACCCATTAAACTTAGACAATGTGCAAGGTTACTGAGATTGATAAGGTTTACTGTGCCACCCTGAGAAATAAATACATGTTGGGTTAACTGAAAGGTGGAGATATAAATGCCTTGGTTAGCCTTGCCTTTCTATTTATTGAGTCTCTTGATTTCTGATGGTCAGACCAGGGTGTAGCTTAGCCAGTCCCCTGCTTCAGTTGGCAACATTCACTTTCTGCAAGACATCCCTGAGGAGAAGGTACATGGACCTACCCTGATGCAACTCTGGGTGCTGGAGCAGCTGTGTGGAGATGTCTGCCAGCACTGAGATGCTTACATGCTCACTGATTTGGCTTTCCTCCTGCAATCAGCATCATTGTATGTATTTTTCAAGATTGAAGAGGACTTCATAGATTGGTGTTGGACATATGGACTAATGTTGGACTTATGGGCTTGAACAGCACTGTGTTGGGATGCTTTCTTAATATACACTTATCCTTTATATAAAATTCTCTCTTACACATCTGAGTTACTGTGGCTTTGTTTCCTTAGTTCACCCAGACTAACACAGTTACCTTCCTTGGAATCGGTTTTCATAGATTTTTATGCCATTAGTTAGCTTCTGTTAGCTACCATTAAGTTGATGCCAACGCATGGAAATTTCATATCAAACAGAACAATATAATACCCAGGACTGTGTCATTTTCACAATCATCAGCATGGCTGAGTCCATCATTACCACCACCTCACTAAAGTTCTTCTTTTCTCCTTATGGCACTCTACTTTACCAAACATGGTGTCTTCCTTCGATAAATGATCCCTAGCATTGATCTATCTAAAACAAACCAATATTCTTCGACAATATTATATTAAGATTTATGAGATTTTTCCTGGCTGATTTTCAGAAGTTGATTGCCAAATTTTTTCTGGTAATCCATTTTACCTGGAAGCCCCATCAAAACCTGTGCATTTGGGATACATTTTATCATCAGAGAAACATACATTTCACCAGGCTATGACAAACTGATAGACAGGGAGTGCTAGACACACAGAGATTTCCTGGATTCTCTACGATAAAGTCCCAAACAACATCTGCCAGTTTGACCTCGTCTAGTGACTGGAGTGTTGTTGTGATATGCCTTTCTAGAGGTCATGCCACTGGCAAGCTACAAATACCAGCAGCGTCACCAAGGATGAAAGTGTTTCAGCAGAGATTCTAAACTAAGAATCATCTAAGACGTAAGAAGCAGCCGGCTTCTGAAGAAACAGTCCATGAAACTCTTCTGCTCAGTAGACCATCATCTGATACGTTACTGGAAGATGAGCCCTTCAGAATGGGAAACCACTCCAGACATGGCGAGCGAAGAGCTGCCTCCTCAAAGGAGAGGTGACCTGGATGATGTGGAGGGCGCAGATCATGCGAGACCTTCATGCACTAGTGATGCACACCTCCACGTGAGAGGAAGATGCTGCAAATATCCATTAGTAACCAGAACAGGTAGAGTAGAAAGCATGACTCTAGAGAAATGAGGAATTTTCAAAAATGAACACATAAAGATCAATATCTTAGGTATTAGTGACCTGAAATAAATTAGTCTTAGGCCTCTTGAATTGAAAATTATATTATTTGCTGTGCAGATGAAGACATAATTAAGAGCAATGACATCACATTCACCATTAAAAACAACATTTCAAGCTCCATCATGAAATGCAATGCTATCGGTGATTAAATATCTATAGGCTTGCAGGGAGGGTTTGTTAACACTACTATTACTCAAATTTGCACACCAGCGACTGAAGCACTAGTGACGAAAATCGACGAATTCTACCAACTTCTTCTGTCTGAAAGAGCATTAATAATTGATGGTAATTGAAAAGTGAAGGTTGGAAAGAAAAGAAGAAAGAGGAAATATTAGAGTTGCAAAATATGACCTTGTTGATAGAAATAATGTGGGAGATCACGTGACATACTTTTGCAAGACCAACAACCTCTTCATTGCATTAATTTTATTCAACAATATGAATAGCATTATCCAACATAAACATTAGGATCATATCTGATGGAATGCACAAGAATCATATTAGCTGCATCTGCAGGAAGAGTTGACACTCAATATAGCAGCCAACGCAAAGCTGACTGTGGAACAGACTCTCATTGCTCATTTGAAAGTTCAGATTGGAGCAGAAGAAAATTGGAACAAGTTCATGAGGACCAAAATACAACCAAAATTTAGAGAATATGTCAAGAAAAGATTTGCTGCATTGATTATTAAAGAATGAAGACCTGATGAAAGGCAAGACAGCATCAAGAACATAATGCTGAGGGCTGAACCCCGGTGGCGGAGTGGTTGTGCACAGGACTGCAGCCCCCTGGGATGGAGGTTCAATTCCAGCTCCACAGGAGCAAAGGCTGGGCCTCCTACTCCCACCACCAGAGGGCAGTGATTCACCCCGCAAACCAACCCCCCCAAAAAAAGGACATAATGAAAGCAAACAGTCATTTTAAAAAAACAGGGAAGAAATAAAAACATGAACTGGAAATAGGAAGAGATGTGGAAACATTCTTTGGACACAAAGTCCCTAACCAAATAGAAGAACTAGACTAAAATAGCTGAGCAGCAAGATTCAATGGGCGGATTGAGAAGACTAATTAAAGCACTAATGACATGTGCAAATACCTGGAGTTTGAAAACCAAAAAGAAAAACAAAATAAAATATGCTCAATGTATATCAAACTATAAAAACATTAAACATTTTACCTTCAACATTGAAAGATTCTATGGGTAAAATATTGAATGGTGCAGGAAACATGAACAGATGATGGAAGGAATACAATCACTGTACCAAAATGAATTGGTCTACATATAACCATTTCAAGAGGAAGCATATAATAAACAAGTAATAGTATTGAAGGAAGTTAATGTTTTTTGAAACACTAATGAAAAACAAGACTTTCAGAATTAGCAGAATAGAAATTTAAATAATTTAAAACTCCAAATGAAACACTGGAAATATCACTTGCCTATGCTGAGAAGTTGAGAAGAGTAGCCAGCCCGCCAACCAACCAACTGGATGTGATATATATCTGTTCCTATCCTAAAGAAAAGTGACCCAACAGAACACAGAGGCTTTTTAACAATATCATTTAAATCATATGCAAGCAAAATTTTGCAGAAGATAATTAAAAAAATATGTACCGGTACATCAATTGGGAGCTCCCAAAAATTCAAACTGGATTCAGAAGAACTTGTGGAATGAAATAGATCATTGCTAGCGTTGGATGGATCTTGCCTGGAATACCAGGATTATGTCCAGTTGTCTTTCATTGGCTACACAATGACATAGTTTATGTGGATCATAATATGCTATAGATAGCATTGTCACTGATAGGAATCCCAGTGTATTTAATTGTGCTCCTTCAGAGCCTGTATATAGACCAGGAATCCAAGATTGGAGCAGAAAAAGGGACACTGCATGGCATAAGTCTGAAAAGGGGTGCATTAGGGTTGCATCCCTTGACCATGCTTATAGATTCTGTGTGCTGGGCATATAATTCTAGAATATAGACTATCTGAAGGATAATTCAACACCAGAATTGGAGGAAGGCCAATGATCAAACTGCTCTATACAGATGATACAACTCGCTTGCTGAATACAAGGAATCTGGAAGTATTTACTGGTGACAATTAAAGACTACAGCCTTTGGTATGGATTACAACTCGATGTAAAGAGAAAAGAAAAACCCTCACAATTGGACTGATACATCCATGATCAACAGAGAAAGACTAAAGTTGTCAAGGATTTAATTTTACTTGGATCAAAAATCAATGATCATGGAAGAAGCAGTAAAGAAACCAAAGGATGCATTGCAATTGGGGAAAAAGTGCTTTCCAAGAGCTCTTAGAAGTATTAAAGAGCAAAAATGTCATTTTGAGTATTAGGATATGTCCGACCTTAGTCATGGTATTTTTCAATCACTTTATAAGTATGTGAAAGCTGAACGATGAACAAGTAAGGCGGAAGAAAAAATGATGCATTTAAATTATGGTGCTAACAAAAAACACTGAAATTACTATGGACTCGTAGAAGAACACTCCTATGTATCTTGGAGGAAATGCTTCCCGAAGGCACCTTAGTAATGGGTACAGTGAGACTTTGTTTTACTTACTGTGGACATAATATTCAGAGAGACCAATCTCTGGAAAAGGGAATCATGTTCAGTAAAGTAGAGGGCCCATGAAAAAGACAACTATGTTGAGTCCATAACAGAGGACTCAAACGTAATAATGATGAAGATGTTGTGAAATCTGGCAATGATTTCTTTCACTGTACATAGATAGGGTGGTTCCCGTGATTTATAGCTCATCTGACCACCCCTAACAACAATTCAACATGGTGAAATCGCAAGAGGTATCATTCTGACATCAAATGGATCTTTGATGAAAACAGAGAATACGAAAAAATTGGTTATTTAATAAGTGGAGGTATTTGACTGTAAATTATGAGTAACATTTCCAAGAATGGAAGTTCCAGAATACTTAATTCTCCTCATAAGGAACCTGTAAATAGAATGAGAGGCAAGAATTCAAATAGAACACGAGGATGCTGCACAGGGTAAAATTGGATGTTCTTTCACTAAATTTATTCAATCTGCATCCTGTTCAAGTATTACAAGAGACTGGATTACATCAGTGTGTGTTTTTTTTTGTGAGTACCATAATTTAAATGCATCAAAGAAAGCTCATTAACAACTTGCAATATGCAGATGACACAACTTTGGTTGTTGAAATGGAAAACAACTCAATCACTGATAAAGATGAAATACCTTAGTCTTCAGTATAGATGATTCCTGAATGTTAGAGAAAATAAAAGTCTTCAGAGTTGGACCAATAGAGAACATTATGATAGAGAAAATTTTGGAAGTTGTCAAGGATTTCATTTTACTTGGACCCACAATAAATGACCATTGAAACAGCAGAGAAAGGGAGACCCCCAAAGAATGGACACATATTGGTATAGAAAAATAATTTTGAAGATACCATGCACTTCCTGAAAGAAGGAGCACATCTGTGGTGGAAGAAGGTGCAGTTCGAATACTTCTTAGCAGCTAAGATGATGGGACTTTGTCTTGTTTTTATTCTGTTGGACCTGCTATCAGCACCAATGAGTCCCTGGAGGACATCATGCATAGTCATTAGAGGGTCAGGGAAAATGAGGGAGCTCCTCAATGGGAAGCACTGACATAGTTGCTAAAATAATGCGCTGACACATAGCTGTGACTATGAAGAAAGCACAGGACACGATGGTGTGTAGGCCTGGTATACACAGGATCATTGGAAGTTGTAATGGACTCAAATTCATAACAATATGGTGATTTCAGTTTGAATAAAACAATCAAAATGCTGTGGTTCTTTCAACTTTCTTGAATACTAAACTTAGGAAAGCCATTCAAAATGGGGCATATAAATGGGATTTTTTTTGTTGCCATCTTTAGACATAATGCTCTTCTCTTTCCTAAAAAAATCCTGAGAATTGGCATGCTGGACAGCAAAGCTTGAGGAATGCTTGTTTACTGAAGCCATGTAGAGTGCCTTTCTCTAGAAGCAAGTAGAAGAATTTTGCAGTCAACCTTCATTTTCTCCTTTGTGCTTGAGAAGGTGCTAGCAATTTGCTCAGTAGACTCTGAGGAGGCCAGATTTATGCCTCCCAACAGAGCAAAGTGACTTCAATGTTCAGATTGCCGGTGCTGAGAAATGTAAGCTCGGGGGATAAAGGGAGGATATAAGAAGCCAGGGAATATCTCAGGAGAAAAAATGGCTCCCTGACTCTGCTCTCCTCCATCCCTGCCATGCTCCCTACTAGGTCTGTGCGGAAGAGGCATAGACCTTATGCCCAAAGATCCCCTGCTCCCCTGCACGGCTAGCTGTGATTTTTCTCCTTCCTGTATACTTCCAAATGCCTCTCGCTACACACCTCCATACCCATCTGCAAACAGCATATTCATAGTTACTTAAGCTGACCTTTGCTGGCCTTTACAGAGGGAAAAAATATCTCGCTATCTTATCAGGCTCACCAGTGAGCAGACAGGGGAGAGAAGGAACATTTATATTATTCCATGCTCCAGGTACAGTGGTAAGCCTTTGATACATTGACCTATAAGGTAGGAATTATTACCTTCATTCTGCAATCATGGAAATCTGAGTAATTTGCCCAAGGATAGGAAAGTGGTAAATGGTAGAAATGGAATTAAATCTGCTATGTCTGATTTCAAAGTCCATTTACTCTAAGACAGGTATAGAGTGCTTTACATGTGGCAAGGAGTTGCAGTGCACTATCTTATTTGAATTCTGACAAATTCTATCTTCTGATTTTCTATTAAGAAATGGTAAAGCTGCCACAAATCTAATGTCACACAACAAGTCAGATGCTGAAAGGAAAACAGTTTCGGCTTAGGCTAGGAACTGAGTCTCAAACTAGATGACAACTCACCATATAGACTCGAATATAAGCTTAACTGATTATCAGCTGAGGCACCTAATTCTACCACAAAAACTGCATTAAAGATGTGCTAAAAAAAACCCTTGGTGTTTGCATGAGTATATATGGTAGGTAGTCTCAGGCTGTCTCCATAATGATAACTATTATTTTTAAATTTGGAAGTGTTCAAATACAACAATTTTTCACTGCAAAAATTTTCAAAGTAGGCTTTATTATTGTTGTTGTTGTTTTTAAGTGACGGATATAAAGCCAATTAACAAAAAGAACCAAGTGACTGGATCAACATTCTGACTATATGTAGTATAGATGAAAATAATAAATATATATGGGCTCGAAGACTCTGGATGATGGAAACCTTTAATGTGCTAGCTGAAAGTTTGGCAATTCAAATCCATACAACATATGTCCATCAAAGGACTGGTGATCAGCTTCTAAAAGTAAGATATTGAGAACTTTATGAAACAGAGTTCACCCTGACCCAAATGGGCTGCCGTAAGTCAGAATTGACTTTACCACAGCATATTTGTATTTAGTGACTTGTTGCTGTCCTCCAGGTGCAATGCTAAGAGTTTGGCAGGTATGATATCATTTCATCCTCAGTAAAATGATTAGCTAAAGGACTCTGGGTTGTGTAAATGGCCTGATACTTACCAAAATATCGGCAGTTTGAACCTTCCCAGCAGCACACAACAAGATATGCCTGATGATTAGTGCTGTAAATTTACCTCTAAGAAACCCCCGAGGAGTTGTGATGCAGGGTCCCTGCAAGTCAGAAGTGACAGTATTATTTTTAATTGTTACTGCTTTTATTTATTTATTTAAAAATCATTTCATTGGGGGCTCTTACAACTCACCATTATTCTTATATACAGCCATTGTGTCAAGCACATTTATATATTTGTTACCACCATCATTCTCAAAACATTTGCTTTCTTGTTGAGCCCTTGGCATCAGTTCCTCATTTCTCCCCCTCCCTTCCCATCTCCTCTCTCTTCTGAGCCCTAGATAATTTACAAGTTATTATTTTGTCATATCTTACACTGCCCAGCATCACCCTTCATCCACTTTTCTGTTGTTCATACCCCAGGGAGGAGGTTATACATAGATCCTTGTAATAAGGTCCCCCTTTATTTTGGGGGGGCCATCACTGCCCTCTGGTGGTCATAGGCGCTACCCAGTGCTGCTCCTGAGAGCTGCCGCTGGATTTGAACCGCCAAGCCTGTGGGCCACAGCCCCGCACTCAACCACTTACGCCACTGGAGCTCAGCCCTAGTTCCCCCTTTCTATCCAAACTTCCATCCACCCTCTCTCCCCGTATGGCCACCATCAGCACTGGTCCTGAAGGAATCTTCTGTTCTGGATTCCCTATGTTTCCAGTTCCTATCTGTACCAGAGTACATCCTCTGCTCTAGCCTAATCTGTAAGGTACAATTGGGATCATGCTAGTGCAGTGGGAACTATTGAAGAACTAGAGGGAAGTAGTGTGTTTCTTTATTGCTATACTTCACTCTGACTGGCTCATCTCCTCTCCAGGACCCTTTTGCAATGGTATATGCAATCGCCTACAGATGAGTCTTGGGTTCCAATCTGCACTTCCACTTATTCACAATGATATTATTTTTTGTTCTTTGATGTTTGATTCCTAACCCCTTCAACACTTTGTGATCACACAGGCTGGTGTGCTTCGTCCATGTGGGCTTTGTTGCTTCTGAGCTAGGTGACTGCTTGTTTACTTTCAAACATTTAAGACCCCAGATGCTATATCTCTTGATAGCTGGATAATATCAGCTTTCTTCACCATATTTGCTTATGCACACCCTTGTCTTTAACAATTGTGTTGGGAAGATGAGCATCATGGAATGCCAATTTAATAGAACGGTGTTCTTGTATTGAGGGAGTACTTGAATGGAGGGCAAATGTCCATCTGCTACTTTAATACAAAATCAATAAATATATGCACATAGATCTATTTTTCCCATCATCATATACAAATATTTGCATATGTACATGTCTGTATTTAGATCTCTGTAAATGCCTTTTGCCTCTTAATTCTTTCCTTTATTTCCTTTTACTTTCCTCTTGTTCCATTATCATGCTCAGCCTTCATTTGTATTTTAATAATTCCTCTTTGTTACATTGCCCTTGATCAATCCCTACCAGGTCTCATACACCATTCTTGCCACTGGTTTTTGAGTCACTTCTTGTTCCCTTGTCCCTGGGTTGGCTAAAGTGACTTCCTTTCCCCTACGTCCCCTTCTTCCATGTCCCCCCAGAACCATAGGTCCTGTTGTTCTCTCCTCCAGATTGTTTATCCAGCCTATCTTACCTAGATGGACCTGCAGAGATAATAATATGCACATAAAAACAAGACAGAGCCAAACAGAGTGACAATGGAAAAAAAAACAAGGACAGCAACAACAACAAAAACCCAATGACAAACCAAACCACAAATAAAACAAACAAACAAACAAAGCCTGCAAATAGTTCAGTGTATGTTTGTTGACCTTTAGGAGTGATTTTCGGTTGGGTCTGATGCGGCACCACACCCTGGCCCCAAAGTCCATTTTTTGGTACTCACTTGGGACTTCCTTACTCTGCTTGCCTTGCTGTTATTCTTTTAAATCATATTAGATAGATCCTAAGAATCCCTAGTATACAAATAGAGATGACTCACAAATTGACAAGTGAGATATACAGAAGATAAAACACCTGTGTACTTTGAAATAATACACCAAGATAGTAATAAGAGAGTCCACAGACCCGGAAAACATCTTTAGCAATGACACATCAGACAAAGGCCTTATTACTAAAATCCACAATACTCTTTATAAGCTTAAAACAAGAAAAAAAAAACTATCCGCCCACTGAGGAGCTGGGAAAGGACTCGAACAGAAGTTTCCCAGGGGGAAATATCCAAATGCCCAAAAAACTTGTGAGAAAGTGTATCTAATCATTATCCATAAGAGAAATGCAAATTAGAACAACTATGAGATACCATCTAACACCCTCAAAGACAGCCCAAGTCAAAAAATCAGAAAGTAACAAGTGTTGGTGGGGCTGTTGGGAGATAGGAACTTTCGTCCACTTCTGGTGGACCTGTAGTTATGTATAGGAAATTGATTTGGCAATATCTAAAACAGATGGAAATTGAGCTACCATAGGACCTAGGAATTCTACTACTGGGCATATAGCCAGAAGAGTTGGAAACAACCCAAATTTCCATCAATAGACAAACGGATCAAAAACTGTGGTATATACGTACAATGGAGTACTATGCATCCCTAAAAAGCTGGGGTGAACACATGAAGCACATTAGCACATGGGAAGAACTGGAGGGAATCATGCTAAGTGAAATAAAGCATGTACAAAAGGACAAGAGCAACATGAGTCTACTGAGGTATGTTTAAGAGCAACAATAACAACAGCAACCAATACGGAGCAAAAGGGAAAAGCTACTTTCTGCATACATCTCTGGGGTGAGATACAGTAACTATGGTAGGGGCCAAATCCAATCCAGGGATACGCACAGCAGCCAACTAAATAAGAGGCGGGGGGGGGGAGGGAAGAGAGAGAGAATACATGAGTAGGGGAGAGCAGGACTCTACCCCACTCAACTGGAAGGTATTGTTTATATCTCCACAGGAAAGGGAGACTAGGCTTCAACCTGATGCACCAAGACATGAATACAATATATTGGCATGTACCAGGGAACTGATAGAAAGGTCTGAGGGGTTCGTCCTATCCCAACTATGTGGACACCACCACCACCACCTTTAGAAGAAAGTCTTCAGAGGACAGCATTGGGACTACAGCTTGGGGAGAGGGGCACATCTGATTAGTGCATGTGCTAGTCCGGGCAGATATTAGAGAAATAAATTCATAGAGATGCATATGAATATAAGGGAAAGGTTTATACACAAGAAGAATGGAACATGGAGAAAGCATCCCAACCTAGTCCAGTTCAAAGTCATAAGTCTGATATTAGCCCATATGTTCGATACCAGTGTATAAAATCTCCTTCCGACTCATGAAACACGTGCAGTAGAGGCGTCCCTGGACTCCAAAGCAGTAGGTGGGGTGATAAAAGGGAATCACTCATAAGTATCAACCTATAACCCCCTCTCAGGAGGACAAACAATGAAAAAGCTGGTGAGGGGTGATGGAGGATGACAAATGAAAATAATGATCTATAACTCTAACTTATCAAGAGTTCATGGGGAAGGGTAGGTGAGGGAGGGAGAGGAAAGAAATGGGTAGCTGATATCAGGGGCTCAAGTGGGAAGAGAATGCTTTGAAAATGATGATGGCAGCATATGTGCAAATGTGCTTGACACATTGGATGAATGTTATGGGTCCAGCCCACTTCTGCAGGGCCACTCTGCTTTACATCACACTGGATGCAAGTATGGATTGTGCTAAGAGGTGTAAGAGCCCCCCAAAAAGTAGTTGATTAAAAAAAAGGAGTAAGAAAAATAAAAGGATCCCTGATGATGCAGTGGATTAAGATTGGGCTACTAGTTGAAAGATTTTTTGGTTCAAACCCAGCAAATGCTCCAGTGGGGGAAAGAAGTTTACAATCTGCTTCTTCATAGACTTAAAGCACCTGATTCTCTATGATTTGAAATGGACTCCACAGCAGTAGGTACTTCGGCTAGGTAGATCCTACTTATTATCACCCCATTTTACAAAAAGGGCATTCAAACTAAATTAAAAAAAAAAAAGCCTGTATAGATGTCAGAGGTGGTACTCAAGTTCTTTTGAGAGCCTTAAGTCTCAAACTCTACAGGCTCTACCCATCCCACCTACTGCTTCTCAGATTAAGCCACTTTCTTAAGCCTTTGCTTTTGGATTCTCATTTTCTGTCCAAAAATAGTCATGAACTGTCAAAAGATATAGATGCAAAGTGAAGGTAAATCAATAGCCCAAAGACCTGGTGTATCAGAAAAATCATATGTGTGCACGTTAAAGCACTTGCATGTCTAAGATTATAAGTGTAAATCTAGAGTGCTGTGTTTTAATAGCATTTATTTTAGAACTGCAAGCTAGAGCCTCTCATGGTTTTGCTCATGTTGTCGTGAAATCCTTTCATAAGTCAATCTCTTTATATGTGAGTGCTGGTGAGCTTTTCCCGATTGACTAGCTTGGAGTATCTGCCCCCTGATAAGAAATGCCTATTGCAAATGATGTGACAGCCTTCGTATCGTCCTGTACCTCCTTCAGTGCAGTAGCCAGAGTCCCAGATTGGATTGTGTCTGCGCATTGACATTCCAGTATTGATGCTCATGTGACACCATGAGCTACTGTAACAATCTTTATTTTATCTGTGGCTTTTGCTCTCAGGCTTGGGTTGAGCCCCCACAGGGTTACCATGATAATCAACACCTCTAATTAGCACTTAGAAATGCCTGGCTCCCAAGGCTGTCATTAGAAGACAAGCTTGGTGTGCAAAATACTGAAGCTCTTACATTTCTCCAGCAAAATCTTCCTCCCAGGCCTATGTCATGGATTGTGCTTTCAACACTCTTGCCAGCAGGAGACCCACCTCCCTCCCTGTGCCTTGCATTTAGGAAGAGCTGAATGCAGGGGATGAGGTCTGCCTGGGCAATTGGGAGCCTGGAAATTAGACATCATGTCACATGCCGGATTCTTTGTGCTCAGGAAGGCAGGTCCCTGACTTGGGCCTGTGCTCACCACCCATCTCCATGGCAATATGATGGCTAGGGCTGTGATCAAAGTAATGGAGAGTAAAGGAGCCCTTCTCTCTCTCTCTCCTTCCACCTAATTTTCCTTTTACAAATGAGACGGAGGAGAGATAGCTGTACACTTTCTTAGACCTCTGCACTCAGCAGGCCCCTCAGGGACCACCAAGAATGACAAGGTCTCCTTTACACACCCCTCCTTTTCTTCCACCAGCAGGGAACTAAGGGAGTAGAGGCAGCCGGAGAGTTACTCAGTGGAGGGAAATGACCCGTTGGCCAAAAGTCCCAGGATGTGCTCAAAAGCAAACTGGCTGTTTCCTCCCCACAAGCCATCACCAACTGAAATGTAAGATGACAACAATCACACTTAATTGCTGCTATCATCGTTGTGGTTATTGGCTATGAACACAACCTCTAGGGCCTACGTTCCTAAATTTGGTGGATTATTGGAATCACAACCTATTGGCAACCTATCACAACCCATTGACAACCTATCAAACCTAACTAAAGTCAATGTTCAGTCAAGTCTGCATACCGAGGCTCTAGAATAGGATTAAGGAAGCTGTTTTTTCTATCAAGAGCCATTTGGATACGTATAATGTAATTTGCAGGCCATAAACAATTATCAGCTTAAAAAGTAGTCTGCTATATTTGATCTAACATTAAGTGAACTGACCCTTAATGTGATGACTAGGACTGTTTCTCTATGTGAGGCATGTGATGTTAGCTGGTGTGTTAGTCCGGGCAGACTAGAGGAACAAATTTCATAGACACACATATAGACATAAGGAAAAGGTTTATATAGAAGAGGAACAGGACATTGAGCTCGGTCCAGTTCAAAGTCATAAGTCCGATATTAACCTATATGCCTGAAATCAGTCTATAAAGTCTCCTTCTGACTCACGAAGTCTCAGGTCAGTGGGGGCAGAATCCTGGCTCTGGCAGGGTTATCCACATGGCTCCTCGCTTCCAGGGCTCAGGGTCCATCAACAGCAGAAGCAACTTATTGCTGGCAGAGGTCTCCATGTGGCCACTCCAGTTTCAGAGGTCTGGCTCCATCAGGGCAAAGCCATGTGGTCTCTCCACCGGCAACTCCAGCTTCTCAGACGCTGCCATCTTGTCTTGTCCATGATTCATCATCTCTGAGAACTAACTCCCAACAACCAAGGAGATAGCTTCTCATCTTCATGTGGGAAATACTGTGAGATTTCCCATAAGTCTCAGGAGAAAGCCATGCCCACACAGAGGTCTCATTGGCTACTCAATGGCTATCTCCAGATGAACAGGCTAGACTCTACCCCTACATTTCAATCATAAAATTAACATATGCACATGACTGCCACAGCTGGTATTGATGATTTTGCAGGCCTTATGTGGCCTATGGGCTGGTTATCCCCCGACCCTCCTCTAGAGCAATGAGAGAAAGCACTAGGACACCCAGCTGCAGTCCACACTATTGACTTTCTTCTAAGCATCTTCTTTGTAACCAGCAGATAGCCTATCATGTCACTGACAGTTATGAGGGTGGGGGCAAGAACTCTTCATTCCCCCACTCACTCACTGCCATTGAGTCAACTGACTCATTTGAGTTGGGCATTGATCACAAGGTTTTCCATTGAACCCCCAACTGCTCCAAGGGATACTGATGAGACTTTCTATACTTGTTACCTGTTACAAAGAAACCCACAAGGGCAGGACCGCCCTATCCTGGAGGGTTGCCACAGAACTCCCTCTTAGATAACTTCCTTTATTTTCAGGGCCAGGTGAAATGTAAGGGAATGAAGAAAAGGACATAGGGCTGGGGGAGTGAGGCTAGCCTGGACACCTGTGAAACAACTCTGGAGTCCCCAGAACCAGATCTGGGCAAAACCATGTGGATGCAATAGAGGCAAGGCAAGTCAGTTGGGACTTTCATGACACTACCTCTTTTCAGAGGCAGAATTCATTGACTTGAATTCTAGGCTGCTCTTAGGCACTCATAGACCACTGTAGCTGGTCCTTATTTTTCAATTCAAATGACGTAAAATTATTTATTCCCTACAGTCACAGGAAAAGGACCTCTGAAGATTCCTTCCATGTGAACAATTTGCTCAAATTGGGATAGATATTATTTTTTCAATTTCTTCTGACAAAACTGACCTCACTACTCTTTGATTACCTATTATAAAAAATAAAGGTCGATATGGTGAGTGCTTAGCCTTTCACACATACACACATATGAGGATGAAAAATGATCAGGTGCTACTCATCAGTAAGTAGCTGATTCTGCTACCCCATACCAAGGAAAACAAAATAATTTTCAATTGAAATATATTACTCTTAACAACATAGAGCTGCTCTTGAACATAATAGTTAAAGTAAATGGGGGACAAGAGAAAATAAAAGAGTCAAACAAAAGATTGCAAAAGTGACTTGGGAAGATAAAGCAAAGTAATATAATGAAGTGTGCAAATACTTGGAGTTTAAAAAACAAAAGGTAAAAACACTCTTGACATTCTCAAACCAAAAAGATGGAAGAAAAATGTCAAGACAGAAGGATTATATGGACAACATATTGAATAATACAGGAAGCATCAAAAGAAAATCGAAGGAAACCATAGAATCTCTGTCCTCTAGTTAAAGAACTGGTTAATATTTAGCCATTTCAGATGGAAGCATATGATCAAGAACCAAGGAAACTGAGAGAAAATCTTTAAGCTGCACTGAAGGCATTGGTAACAAGAAGGGTGCATTTTCTGGAGAAATACCAAGTGAGATGTTTCAAAACACACATGAAACACTGAAAGCATGCAATTCTCAACCCTACATTACATAACTAACTGACTGGAAGAGATACCTGTATGTGTCCACTTCAAATAAAAATGACCCAACATAATGCAGAGATTATCAAACCGTATATACAAGTAAAAGTGTGTTGATGATAATGCAAAAGCAGTGTAGAAGTACACTGATGGTGAACTTCTAGATTCTTCAAGATTTAATCTTGATTCAGAAGAAGTTATTAAATGAGAAATGTCAGTGTTGACATCAGATGACTCTTGATTGGAAGTATATGACCAGAAAGATGTTCTCTTGACTAAGGAAAGGCATTAGACTGTGAGAATCATAACGAAGTAGAAATACCCTTGATGCTAATGTGAACCTGTTAGCGACCAAGAGGCAGTCATTCAAGCAGAAAAAAGGGAACAGTGCATAAGGAATGGAGTGCAACAGGTTTGCAGTCTTTTACCATAGTTTTTTCATCTGTATGCTGAGAAACTAATTTTAGAGCCTGAACCATATGAAGAATGGGGAATTTAGGATAGATGATCCCTCAGGATAATTAGTGGTGGGAGTGGTGATGCTGGGAGAGTGGAGGTATGGTAGAATAGAAAGGGGCACTACATATAACCTCCTCTCTGGGGCATTGTTAACAGGGAAGTAAGTGAAGGGATACTTTAGACAGTGTACAATACGAAAAAGTAATAACAATTTGTAAATTATTGAGGGTTCATGGGCGAGGGGCATGAGGGAAGAGAAATATGGGGAGCTGGTACTGGGGGTCTAAGTGGAGGGAGGATGTTTTGAGAATGATGATGGCAAAAAGTGTGCAAATATGGCCTGCATACAATTGATGTATGTATGGATCTTGATGGGAGTTATATGAGTCCCCAATAAAGTGATTTATAAAAAAAGGAAGGGGGAAAAGGGAGCTTATGCAAGGGTTCAAGTAGAAAATATTTGGAAATGAATATGAAAACATGTATACAAATGTGCTTGATACAAATGATGTATTGAATGTTATAAGAACTGTAAGAACCCCCAATAAGATCATTGAAAAAAAAAGAATGAACTATCAAGATTGAAGGGAAATTCATTAACACTCTGCTTGCTGAGAACAATGAGGACTTGAAGTACTGACGTGTGTAAATGAAACACTACCGTATAAATCAAACCTCAATGTAAAGAAAACCAAATCCTCCCAACAGGACAAATAAGCACTAACATGGTAGGTGGAAAACAGACTGAAGTTGCCAAGTATTTAATTTTACTTGAATTCACAACCAATTCCATGGAACCAGCAGTTAGGAAATTAAAGGATGCATTTTATTGGGCAAATCCTCTGCAAAAGACCTCTTGAAAGTGTTAAAAAGCAAAGAATTCACCTTGAGAATTTAGATACACATTCAGTCCAAGTCATGGTAGCTCTCATTTCCTCAATGCATACGAAAGCTAGGCCATGAAAAAGGAGGAAGAGTTGATGCACTCAAGTCTTGGGTTGGCAAAGAATGCTAAAGTCCATACCTCAGACTCCCTGAAGAACAAGCACATCTGTCTTATTTCTGAGAAGCGAAGATGGTAAGACCTTCTGAATTACTTTCAACATGGTTTTAAGAGAACTGCTTCTGGAGAAGGGCACCATGCTGAGTAAAACAGCGAGTTAGTGAAAAAGAGAAGACCTTCTTTGAGATGGTTTGACAGTAGCTGCAACATTAGGTTCAAATCTATGGATAACTGAGAAGATGAAGCCACCCGGGCAGCATTTCCTTCTGTTGTACATTGGGCCTCTGTGCGATAGAATTGACTTGATGATAATGAAGAAGAACACCAACAACTATTACCCTTATGCTATTTTAACTCCAAGGAAAACAAAAGCTAATCTTAGTCTTTCCAACCTCCCTTTAGGAAGGGAGTATGATGTATATAATCAAATGCAGTTGTTGAGCACCTGATTTGTCTACATCATTGAATGATCCCAGGCATTTTTGTATACATAATTTGATGAAGTATTATTTAAATTTTAAAGTATCTGATTACTACTCTATCCATTTGATATGCTAGAAAACAAAACCATAGACAGTGGAGCTTGCTGAGTAAGGTACTCAGAATGGATGTTGGATTAGGGACTTTTTGTGGTGGTTGTGTTCCTGTTTGTGCTAATCTGGAGTATTTTCTTCTTTTAAATGTTTTATTGTATTCTATGAACGTTTTATATAACAATTAGTTTCACATCCATCAGTTCATACAAGAATTATCCCATGGTATTGGTTGCTGTCCTTGCAATGCATCAGTACTCTATTTCCATCCTGCTTTCCTGTTTTCTTCCCTGCCTGGCTGGGTTCTCTGCCTGTCCTTGTATCCTCATCTTTGCTTTGGGGCATATGTGGTTCATTTTGTCTTCTAGAGTTGATTATTCTAAAAGCAGTCTTTACTTGACTGGAAAATGGTATCGGAGAGTGGCATCCATTCCATGTTAAAGGGATGTCTTTGGGTATCTTAAGGTAATAGTCTCTGGATTTATCTATTCTCTAAAAGTCCAGCAAACATGTTTTTTTTTTTTTTTTAGTTTTTTTTGGCATCACTACCCTCTGGTGGTGGGAGTAGGAGGCTCAGCCTTTGCTCCTATGGAGCTGGAATTGAACCTCCATCCCAGTGGGCCGCAGTCCCGTGCACAACCACTACGCCACCAGGGCTCAGCCCCAAACCTGCTGTTTTTAAAATCATCTTTTACGGTATCACTGCTCAGAGGGAGTAGGTAATGGGTGTGAAGTACCATCTAGTCCTTCTGTTGTCAGGCTCGAGGATTCTCCGGTTCCTGTTAGCCATTAGTCCTATGGATGAATTGCTTCCTTGCATACTTGGCTTCCTTTTTTCCAGATGAGAAAAGAACAATAACCCTATCTTAAATGGTTCCTGGCAAGGTTTTAAGACTTCTGTGATACTGTCCATCAAATTACGATGGAGGGCATTATTTTTATGAATGAGGTTATGCAAATTGACAAGAGGTCCCTCAAAGCTATAGTCCTTAAAGTTCAAGATCAGTAATCTAAAATCATCAGATTTTTGGATACATCTAAGAAGATTCCTTATTTTTGTGCTTTATTATGTATGGGAATATATATGCATCACATATAAATAGGTACTAACAAATGTCCTCACTTATAGATGTAGATGGTTTGCTCTCATATAGTATTCCACATCTGCAAAGCATGCTTAAAAATCATTTCATTGGGGGCTCATACACAACCCAAACATGCACCCATATGTCAAGCACATTTGTATATCTGTTGCCATCATCATTTAAAAAATATTTTCTTCCTACTTGAACCTTGGTACTTGGTATCAACTCCTCATTTTCTTCCTCCCTCATGAACCTTTGATACTCTGTCATTTTTTTTTCATGTCTTACACTGACCACTGTTTCCCTTCACCCACTTTTATGTCGTACATTCCCTTGGGAAAGGGGTTTATATAGATCATTGTGTTTGGTTCCCTCTTTCTCTTCCCACCTCCCCTTTCCCCTCCTGGTATAGCTACTTTCATTGTTGGTCCTGAGGAGGTTATCTGTCCTGGATCCCCTGTGTTTCAAACTTTTATTTGTACTGGTGTACATGCTTTGGTCTAGCCAGATTTGTAAGGTAGAATTGGGGTCATGACAGTTGGGGAGGATGAAGCATTAAATAATTAGAGGAAAGTTACATATTTCAATGGTGCTATACTGCACCCTGACTGGCTCATCTCTTCCTCATGAGCCTTCTGTGAGAAGATACTCAATTGTCTAGAGATGGGCTTTGGATTTCCACTCTGCACTCCCCCTCATTCACATTGATGTGATTTTTGTTCTGCGTATTTGATGCCTGATACCTGATTCCAGGAACACCTCCTGATCACACAGGTTGGTGTGCTTATTCTATATTGACTTCGTTGCTTCTCAGCTTCTGGTCGCCTGCTTATCTTCAAGCCTTTAAGATCCCAGGTCCTGTATCTATTGATAGCTGGGGACCATCAGCTTTCTTCACCATATTGGCTTAAGCTCCCATTTGTCCTCAGTAATTGTGTTGGGAAGATGAACATTTTGGAATGCCAGGTTATTAGAACAATTTTTTTCTTGCTTTGAAGGAGTACTTGAGTAGAGACCCAGTATGTTTCTGCTACATTGATACTTAAGATGTATTTCACTAAAAAATTCAACCAGATCTATTCATGCTACAGGATGTTTGCACATCCATCATTTTTATCACCGCAGAGTGCTCTATTGTACATATCTTGGTTAGTCATTCACTCGTTGAACTCATTCATTAGGCTGTTAACATCTTTTTGATATTGTGAATAATGATGGAATGAGCATGGATGTACATATGTCTATTTATGTCACTGCTCTTATTTCTCTGGAACATATACCTCGGAGTACCATTGTTGACTCTTATGGAATTTTTATTTCTATTTTTGTGAAGTGGTGTCACAGTCATATCAATTGCTGCGGTGGTTATACCATTCTTCAATTTCAAGAGAAGAATGATCATTTTCCAGTTTTCCTGTAACCTCAGCAACAATCATTGCTTTCTGTTTTATGATTAATGCCTTTTTTGCAAATGTGCGATGGTATCTCATTGCAGTTTTGATTTGCATCTCTCTTAGGATGAAAGATCTTGAACATTTCTTCATGACTTTGGTGGTCCTTGGAATTATTTCTTCAGTGAAATGTCCACCTATATCCTTTACAATTTTTTTAATAGATGTGTGTCTGAGCCTGGGTCCTAAGACCAAGCCTTGTGTTGGCTCATGAAACCAAGGTTGGCAGAAAGGCAACAGGCTGCAGAGGTGAATGACTCCATGGTCAGCATGCTAGGCTGGGTTACAGAAGTGAATGCATTCAAAATTGGCAGACATATGACAGACCTTTGGCTCAAATCCAAAAAGCCAGAAATTGATGTCTCAGATTCAAGATCCAGATCCCACTGCCCCCACCCCCCAAAACAAGTAAGCTTTTTCCCAGTCTACTTATGTTGGAATCAGGTCATACTCCAAGGAGCTGTCCTTTCAATTGATTGCAACAAGGCAATCTGAGTAAGGGTGTAATATACTACCCTAATCCACTTATAACTGACTGGCTGTGGTTACATTGTGTTATATCAGGTCATAGTGAGACAGGGAGAGACCTCAAAAATTCCTTACTAAATCATCTTAGAATTCATCATATGAATAATTGCAGACAAGCTGGGCAACGATAAGTCACACAGAAGTGCTAAGATCCACATCTTCAAATAAATGAGTGGTTTAAGTTAATTGCAACATCTCATACTCCTCTGAAGTTGTTTTGCAGGAAGTCCAGGTGCCAACCATGTGCAGTGAACAGTCCACTGTGCAGAGAGGGGTAGGGTCTGCTTGCCAAGGAAAAGAGACTGTGCAAGCACAGCATTCCATAATGAGCTCTGCATGTGTCTTGGAGAACAACTACACCCATACCTAATTAGCATAGTGCAGCCTATTCTAGGTTAACCCCACATTTCCCACCAATTATAATGAGTATGCATAATCCCTATGTTGCACATTGGGGGGACCACCAGCCTCAGGAATGATATGGTAAGTGTTGTATAGGACCTTGCTGATTCTGCCTTCTGGTTTCTCTAATAAAATTGGTCATGTGGAAACTCGGTGCCTCTTCTGGTCATTCTGTGCACACCTAACAACAATGGAAGATTACTAGGTGTTAACTGTCAAATCACTGATAATTCTGGACCAGCTAAGTTGTCACAAAACTTAAGCATCACAGATGGCTTATCTTTTTGTTATTGAGATACTGAAAATTCTTGGACCATTTTCAGATATGTGATTACCAAAGATTTTTTCTCAGTCCATAGATTTTCTTTTTATTCTTTTAATAACTTCCTTAGGTGAACAGGCTTGTAAGTACTTCATTTTTATGGAGGCTACATTTATCTAGTTTATCTTCTATTGTTAATGTATTTTTACTTATGTTTGCTATTTTTTTTTTTTTTTGGCATCACTGCCTCTGGTGGTTGTGAGTGCTACCCAGTGCTGCTCCTGAGAGCCATCACTGGATTTGAACCGCCAAGCCCGCAGGCCGCAGTCCTGCACTCAACCACTTACACCACCGGGGCTCAGCCCAATATTTGTTATTGTTTTATCCTGTAAGTTAGGACTTCTAGATTTTTCCCCATGCTATGTTCCAAGAAGGTTCTGATTTTAGATCTAAGCATTTATGTGTTTGACTCATTTTGAGCAAGTTTTTATGTAAAGTGTGAGGATTTAGTTACATTTTTACTGAAAATGAATAATGAGTTTTACCAGATTATCTCTTCCTTATTTTATGAATTTTGGCCTTTTAATCCAAGATCATCAGTAGCTGGATGAATTTACTTCTGAGTTTTCCTGTACCTGGCTATTTTGATTACCATGCTTGTGAAGCAATTCGCAAGTCCTGGAAGGAGGAGCGGGAATTGGGGGGACAGGAGACAATTGGGGGGACACGAGAAATGGAGACAAGACAGGATTCTGATCAAGTCTCGTTTATTTGGGAGAAGTAGACCGGTTTTATAGGGCAGGCAAGCTTGGGCAATTAGCATATAGTTACTGACAAGTGAAGGTCAACAAGTCTGCAATCAAGCTTCAAAAGGCAGGGCTGTTAACAGTTACAAAGGTAACTACAAACCACAGGCAACAAACTGCAACAGAGTTCAGGCATATCCGGCCTGTATCCAGGTCAAGCATGTCCGCTGGATGGCTCTGGACAGTGAACTATTTTGGTTCAGTAATGCTTTAAGTATTTGGTGCCTCTTCCCTTTTCTTATAAAGCTGATTAGGTTTTCCATTCATCAAAGAATGTTGTAGCATTTGTATCACAATTATATTGCAACTAAAGATTGCTTTGGTTAGTATGACATTTTCACAATGTTAAGCCTTCCAATTCATGAGTATGGAGTATTTTTGCAATTATATATATATATATGTATAGGTATATGTATATAATTAATTTCTTGAACTAGTGTTTTATAGTTTTTCTTGAATAGTTCTTAGGTCCTTGGTTAGATTTATTTCTAATTATTTTACCCTTTTGTGGTTAATACAAGTGGTGTTTTCTTGAGTTCCTTTTCAGAGTGTCCTTTGTTAGTGTAGATTTCAACCATGTTTTGTATGTTGAGCTTATAGCTTCCCATTTAATTAAACCCTTCCAGGAACATTCATGTGGAATTTCGGGAGTGTTCTATGGATAGTATAACTCACCTGCTGAATCAGTAGCCCTGAAAATGAAATGCACTTGAGTGTCAGACCCATAGCCAGCCATCGCAGGCCATCAGGCCATTTTATCTGGTAAAGCAGGTGATTAGATGTCTTATAGTTGAATAGCCTCAATCTGGTTTCAAACTTTCAATGGGTAAGAAGCCCAGCTCCCTGACATGGCTCTGGGTGTAGAATGTAAGTGCCTATGGCCCACATATTGGACTATGAAATCTGTGAATAGTGATACTTTTGCATCTCCCTCACTAATTTGGAAGTCTTTCCTTACCCTTTCTTGCTTTACCATTTTAACCAGAACTTCAAGTACATTATTGAATAAGAGTGATGAGAGAGGACATCGTTATCTTTTACCAATTCTCAAGGAGAATGCTTTTGATCTTTCTTCATTAATAATCATGCTGAATTTGAATATAATTCCTTAATAATAAATTTACTATTACCACTTTGCTGAGAGTTTTTAACCTGAAAGTGTTTTCTCAAATGTATTTTTTATATTGTTGAAATAATCTTGTGATGATCATTTCATCACATAAGACAATATACATGGTGAATTGCATTGATTTCCCAGTGCTCAACCATGCTTGAATTATTAGTATAAATATCACGTGATTGTGATGTATTATTTATTTGGTATGGTCTAGTATCCTATTGACTAGAATCTTGCAGAAAATAGTTTCTTTGTGCATGAAGGGTACGGGTTTATAGTTTTCTCTTTTTCATGCATTATCTTTAACTATATTTGTAAAATGAGTTTAGGAGCATTCTTTCCTCTTTTACATTCTTGGATGGTTTGAGGAGAATTTATAAACATTCTTCTCTGAGTGTTTTGTAGAATTTTCCAGTAAAGCCATTTGGGTCAGAGTTTTTAAAATATTCTTTTCTTTTTGTGGGGGATTATTTTATGACATCTTCAATTTCTTCTTTAATTATGGGACTCTATTGTTTTTCTACCTCTGTTTGCATTAGTTTTGTTAGATATTATGTTTCTAAAAATTTGTTCATTTCTAGACTTTAAAAATTTTTGGAGCACAATTTCAAAACACATTCTGTAATTGTCTTCTTTATCTTAACTGTGTTGTAATACTACACATTTCATTTCTTAGTTTGGATATATTTGACTTTTTTTCTTCACTTTTTTATCATTTTATTGAGGGGTCCTCCCACTCCCATCACAATCTACCCATCAACCGTATCAGCCACAACCGCATATATGCTGCCAAAATTCCCCTCTAGACAATTACCCTCCATTGTGCCCTTGGTATCACCTCCCCTCTCTTTGTGTGTTTGACCAGTGGTTTGTAAGTTTTATTGATCCTCTCAACTCAAATAATCCACTTCTAGTTTTATTGATTCTTCCCATTTCATTTTTGTCTTGTCTCAATTTTATTATATTCTTTATTCAGATGACTACAGATCTTCTAATGCTCTTTTTCTGTTTTTTTTTCCTTCAAATTGTTGGTTTAAATTGTTGACTATGGACTGCTTTAAATCCCCCCCATGACTACGAACTATGTTGTTTTGGTAAGTTGTGTCTTCTTTCTCATTTGACTTATATCACGTTGTAGTTTCATTTTTAATTTTTCTACATTCTAGTAACTTTCATATAAGGTAGATATTTTTTCAGATTCTAGAACTTTCCCTTGATCTATAGGTTATAAGCTTCTAGCTTTGCAGCAAGTGAAGGTGGGATGTGTCAGGGTACTGGAGACAAGGGAGTACACAATTCCGCATTCTGGGTGAGTGGGGTGGTGGACAGAAGGATATGATGTGACACGGAAGTACTTAACTGATGATCGTTAGGTGGGCAGGGTATGTGCGCTGGATGTGAGTGAAGGTTGAAGGAGAGTGCTTGTACTGTGATCACCAGGTGAGTGATGAGGCAGAGATGGAAAGATTTTTGCTGGACGACAGCATAGGTGTGTGCAAGGAGTAGTAGCATGCTTTTTTGGCCACTAGGCATGGATGCCTGGGCATTACTTATTAGCTGCAGCTAGGAATGGAGATCTGTCCCTGACCAAATATAAGGGAGATGGGAACTCCCTAGAGTTTTGTTAAGTGAGGGACCTATTTATTAACGCTCTATAGATCTAGTCCTCTGTGTAGACCACTCAACATAATGATCAGTAGCTGCCTCTATTGAGTAGCCCACTCTCCGGATTCCTGTTCTGTGGATGCCAGAATCTTGGGGACTCTTACCCTCTCAACTCTACTTTTCCTCCTTAGATTCAGCTCATGTCCTACTTAATTTGCTTCACCCAAGGTATGTCTATGTAGTTCCTTTGTCTCCTACTGAGCATTCTGCCTTATTGCACTTCTCACCTCAGCTTACTGCTAGGATTGACTTAAGATGGCCATGTTGTATTGGGCCATCTGTCCTTCCACTCTGTACATCTCTCCATCTGTGATTTTTTGCTCACTTTCTTCTTCCAACTAGGGCGTAGTCTAATTAGTTCTCTTTTCACTGATGATCATAGTTCTACGATTATCATGTGTGTGTTAGTCTGGGTAGACTAGAGAAATTGATAAACACTCATATGAATATAAGAAAGAACTTTATATACAAGAGCAACTGTATTAGCCCATATGCCTGATACCGATCCATAGTCCTCTTCAGACTCATGAAGCACATGCAATGACACCAGGACAATCATAGGCCAGTGGGTACAGAGTCTTGTGTATCCAGTGGCAGTTGGAAGCTTCTCAGTGCTGGCAGGGGTTGCCTCATGGCTCTTCCAGTTTCCAGGGTTCTGGGTCTATTAACATGTTGGCATTCTTGTCAGATACAATGTTTCCCAGGGAGTAAACCCAGAGAGATAGTGTCTCCTGCTTCCAAGAAGGAACTACCAGATTTCCTGGAATTCTCAGGAGAAGACCATACCCACAGAGAGGTTTCATTGGCTATCTCCAGATTAACAGGCTTGACTCCAATCCTACACTCTTAATCCTCAAATTGACACCAGATTAGGTGACTGCTACAGTGTGCATCTGTTTCACTTGATTTTTGGGATCTTTGCTTTAGAGGTGGGTCTGACTAATCTGTCATCTTGAATCACTTCACTGGAGTGCCCTTTGATTAATCCTTAAGTTAAACTCAATAAAGGCAGGCTTATTTCATTATTTTATGAGGCCATGTCTTGTTCCATCTTGATATTATTGGATTTTAAAACCAAATGGTCGGGCTGAGCCCCGGTGGCGTAGTGGTTGTGCGTGGGACTGCGGCCCACTGGAATGGACGTTCAATTCCAGCTCCACAGAAGCAAAGGCTGGGCCTCCTACTCCCACCACCAGAGGGCAGTGATGTCTAAAAAAATAAAAATAAATAAAACCGAATGTATGCCTTACAGTGGGAGAGGCAGCTCCACATGTGCCCAGTCACTGTTGAACAGTGGAATGTGGTGCAGTAAGAGAAACTGAGGGTACAGCCTGATCTCGAACTCACTGCTAATAGGAGTAGGTAGCCTATTAAATAAGTATGAAATAAAGATTTGTATTTAATGATTTTGAACTTTAATTTTCTCTGCAAGATGGGGATAAACATACCCCCCCCCTTAAAATTAAGTAGTGGAATGGATCAATCAACACTTGTGGATCAGTTGTGCATTGGGCTATTAGTTGAAACTTTATTACTGAGCCTATCCTATAAAGAGTTAAAATCATAAAGAGTTACAGTCTCAAAAACCTACAGAGGCACTATAAAGTGTCTTCCAAAGACTAAAATTTCAGTACAAGAGATTGCCCTCTTTCTGGACTACGACCAAGCTGTACTAGGATTGCTTGGATGCTGCAAATGGTTAATACACTTGGCTAACTAGTCAAGTAAAGGTTCAAGTCTACCCAGTGGTGCCTCATAAGAAAGACCTGGGGATCTACTTCTGAAAGATCATCTTTTGAAAACCCAAGGAGCATAGTTACACCTGCACATACCCAGAGTCACCATGAGTAAAAGTCAGCTGAGAGCACCTAAAATATATTAAGGTTCTATTAATATTTCTGGGACAGGAAACAGTTTTCAAAATAGTGTTACCTTTTTTATCCTTTGACCTCACCCCTCCTGGACAGGTAAGCAAAATAGATAACCAGAGACTCTAACAAGTCATTTACTCTGAAAGGAAGATAATTATATCTAGAGGGCATATTGGGCTTAAAAATCAGGCACACCTTGTTTGGGGTTTTTTTTTTTGAGTGACTAGCCAGGAAACCCCAAGGATGGGAACTGAGCTTTCTACCTTTATCCCGTTACAGCATTCGTATGTGTTTCCACACCTGCTTTGCCAGTGTGACCAGGATGAATTCTGTTTGGTCTGTTTACTTGATATTTACCCAAGTCTGCGATCAACAAGAAAACACATCTCAGCATCTCACTTGGCATGAGGAAGAATTGAGGCAGCACAGCAGCTGTCATATTTATTTCAGTGGCAAAGCAGGTCATGAAAATTGATAAAATTAATCATACAAACTAGCAAACATCAGGAGTGAGAATGTGAAAGAACAGATGAGTTCTTGCTTCATTCCCAGCTGCACCTGCCCTTCATTCTAATGGAATCTGTGCAATCAGCTGATGAAAGCTGCGCAGAGGGGGCCGTGGCAATAGGAATAAAGCCTGAAGAGAAATTGGAACATGAGAGATTATTGGGCTGGCCTTAGTCTGAGGACCTATGGAGTCTGTGAAACTCTATTAACTTCTCGAAGGGCTTAGGAAATCCATCTTTAGATGTCCCGGGAAGGGAATAAGTTCAGGACCTAATAGTGGATTGCATCTATGGCAGGTGATCCTAACTAATTTAAGCAGCATTTCTTTTCTGTTATGAGTGACTGTATGGCCTTTACTGCAGTGGTTTTCGACTCTGCTTGGGCTTCAGCATCACTGGGAGAGCTTTTAAAAATACTGAGAAGTATACCGGCCTCAGGTGAAAAGAATCACTCTTGCCAACAGGGCCCAGGCCCCGATGACATAAGCACTTCCTTGCTGATTCTATGGTGAAGGTAGTATTGAGAACCACTGATGTGCATCTGGTGGGCTGGTTAAATCAGAGATTGCTGTGCTTCCACACGGGCTGAAGCTCCAAAAGGTGCATTTCTGACAGACCCTTCCAGAAGCTTTTGCTGCTGATGTTGTGCTGAGACCACCGTGGAGGAAGTGATAGGTCTTGTATTTTTTTTACATCTGATTATACTATTTTGAACAAGACATAAAGTACTTCTTATAGTTTTTCCTTATACTTTCTTTTAAATATAATTCCTTCCCTCTGTATCTCAAAGATTTGGGAGGGGGGCTAGCTAGTGAGATAATGCAAGTATTATGTAATCTGTAAAGTCTGAGAAGCAGTCAATCAATATGATGCTTCTAGCCATAGTTCCTCGTGTGCGGTATTACAATCTGGACTCTCTGCCTGTGGCTGGGTCAGTGTATTGGAAGGAGCTCTCTGTTATAGGAGCCTGGGTGGTTTTGACATAATGCATTGGACTGCTAACCACAAGGCAAGCAGTTCAAAAAACAAAACAAAACAACAAACCAGCTGCTCTTCAGGAGAAAACTAAGGCTTTTTACTCCCAGTCTCAAAAACCCACAGGGGCAGTTTTACCCTGCATTCTAGGGATGCTATGAGTTGGTATTGACTTGATGTCCCTGATGTTTGTTCTGGTACAGGATTTAAGGTAGGCCTAACAGAATGTGTGGCTCATGCCATACCCTTTGTTTCTTTTAAGGGGCATCTTTAAGACTTTCATCCAAGAGGATGTGACTTAACACCCATCCTTCATTTTCCCTAGGGAAATGGGGAGCTAAAAGACAAATCACACCTCTATTCAAATCAGGTACAGAAGAGCCTCTCAGGCACAGAAATGGAAGACACACTCAGGATCTCTGAATTTGCCCAGATCAAATGTACCAGAGACAATGATGCACAGATGCAATAGAACAGTGTCAAGATTATGGTGTTCTCTTTCTTCTTCTGGCCTGAGACTGTGGAATCAAGGATGCAGCTGCAGATGGACTGCCTTCCTGGCCACTGGAGGCAAAGGCCATGGAAACTTATGGCTAAAAAACTCAGGACTGGAGAGAGAGAGAGATGGCCATTGGCCAAGAAGAGGTGCTGCTGTCAACCAAAGACTATATTCCTAATGTTTACTGCTTCTGATTTGTGGCAGCTGATTAAGTTGCCTAATAAAACTTAATTCTCAATATTTTCTATGAGTTCTGTGGGACTTTTGCAATGAATCATTGAACTGGACACAGAAGTAGAGTGGTGTGGAAATAATGGTCGGTGTCAGTTGAGGTAAAGGAGGATGGACTGTCTAATGGCTTGTTTAACTTCTGCTCCATAGCAATAGAGGAGCCAGAGGAGATCAGACTTGACTCCATGCCATTTATTTCCAACGTGAAAATACATTTTTGTAACCTCCATTTCTATTTCAGTTGGTATTTCTAGATCATACTTGCTTGATTGTGACAATAGACATGCAGATGTATTTTCTTTCAATAAAGAACAAGTACAGATACATTTAAAAAATGAACAAGTACATGAGACAAATACTGAAATAGCAGAATAACCATGGCAAATGCCTCTCTTCCCTTCTTCACACTTGTCCATTGCCACCAAACCAAATCTACTTGTTTTTGTATCATCCATTAGCTAAGTATGATTATTACATGGTTGAAAAAAGTTGGTAAAATGCAAAAAAATTACATGGAGTTGAATTTCAGTGTTCATAAAGGAGAATGTAATGGAATTCAGCTGTGCTCATTCATTTATATTTTCAATGGCTGTTTTCATACTGCCACAGCTGTTACAGTTGTAGCAGAAAATGGTAGCCTATAATATGTCCCATCTGGCCTTATGTAGAGGAGCCCTGGGTGTCAAGAGTGGTTTCAAGTTGCCCTATTAACTGCACATTAGAAGTTTGAAACCACCAGTGGATCCATGGGGAAAAGATGGGTCTTTCTATTGCCATGAAGAGTTGCAATCTCACAAACTCTCAGGGGCAGTGCCACCCTGTCTTCTAGGGTCCTTGTGAGTCAGCATTGACTCCAAGGCAGTGCGTTTGGAATTTGGGTTTGGGGCCTAGTACAAGAAGCCATGGTGGCACAACGTGTTTATGATTGGGATGCCAACGTCAAGGTTAGAAGTTCAAACCCACTGACTCTCTAAAAGAGAAGGATGAGGCTGTGTGCGCCTATAAAGATTTAAGTTTCAGAAATTCTAAGGCGGAGTTCTCCTCTGACTTATCGGTGACTCTGGGTTGGGTTGGCTATGAAGCCTTTGTATAATGAGCACTCCAGCGGTGAGAGTTCGCATTGGCTACTAAGGGAAAGGTCGATGGTTTGAATCTCATTGACGCTCCTCAGAGAAACATAGAGCCCTCTGCTGCCAGAAAGATGATACCTTTGGTTATTCTAGGGGGAAGTTCTACCAGCTCCTACTGGGTTGAGCAGAGGTAGACTCGACTCAACACAAAAAAGTGTGCTGTCCCCTGTTCTAGACTGTTACAGTCTCAGAAACCCCCAGGAGCGCTTCTACTCTGTCCCATAGGGTCGTTACGGTCAGTATTGATTTGATGAGAGTCAGTGTGGAAGAGCTGGGTGGGAATATGCTCAAAGAGGTCTAACCGAGGAACAGAGGTGAGGAGCCACCTTTGAGAGTGAGGCCAGAGAAGGATCCCTTCTTTAGAAAGGGGCAGCATTGACCAGTGTCTCAAAGATCAAAGAAGTTAGCAGTGAACAGCAATGTAGCCCTTACAAAGATGATAAAATTGGTGTGAAGGGGCACTGTAAGAAGACTCGTGCAGCTGAGCACAGATTAAAGTGGTAGATTGAGGAATTATTGGTTCCGTATGAGGAGGTTCACAGGTAAGGGCCAGATCACATATGCCATAGTGGGTTTGGAGTTTACTCTAAATGCAATGAACACAATATTAGTGAAGAAACTATGGTGATCTTAGTCATCTTTTAAAAGATCAACTTTTTATTTTTGAATGAAGATCAGATATTGAGTAAAGATAACTATTTTTTTTTTACAATGTTCAGGTTAGGGAAAGGAAGGGCAATATTTTTTAAAAGTGCTATAAGATAGGTACTGTTATCTTCTCATTTTATCAGTGATTAAAGTTCCTCACCAAGAGTTACTCACCTAATGTCACAGAGCTGATAAGAGCAGAATTGGGCCCTGAACCGAAGCAATCCACTTTGTCTATTGCTTTGAGCAGGTAGGAAGGGGAGAGGCAGAGAAGCCACGTAGAGAACTGTTTCTGAAGTTCATGGTGTGAATGTGTCTTAGGAGCTGTCAGAGGATATGGAGAGAAGTGTAGAGGCTGAGCTATGAATAAATGTTTGGCCTGATAGGGGTTGTGATTGGTTAGATATGGTGATGAGAGAGAAGGAGAGGAATGAGAGACAGAGACAGGGTGGGAGGGGGGCTGGCGAGGGAGAGAGAAAGAGCAAGAACCATCAAGGCAATTTTACAGGTTTCAAGTCCGAACAAATATGCTGATGGTTGGGTTTTAATGCCATGAACAAGAAACCCAGCATGCTATGTACTCTGGTTTGGAAGAAGAATAGCAAACACGATGTGAAAATCTTCCCCTAGTTCACAATAGAAAATGTAACAAAATAAAACAAAACCAAATGTAGACAAGAAATTAGCACTCTGAATGTTTTGAAGACAGAAACAGTACATTTTGTGTCTTTTAATCTCTGACATGTAATACATTGCATTTGTCTATTACAATTTATGGGAAATTGAACACATTTTAATATTCACTTATGTTGTCTCTATATAGATTGACTAGATTAGGCCAGAATTACTCTTGATTCACATGCTGAGGGTTGAAAATTGGAGCTTCACTCAGCATGCAGGTGGATTAATTCTTTTGTGTGAGTACTTGTATTTTGATCTGTCATTTCTATAATCCTTCAGGGTTTGATTCTTTCCCGATTAATCTTTTGAATTCTCTGAGGATTTACCAAACTATTCATATAGCTCTAAAACTTAAAAATAAAATAAGAAAGTTGATATAAGCTCTGAGAATTGTGTGCACCAACAATTTGCTTCCTGTTAACAGGTAATTAAATACAAGAAGGATTTAATTTGGTTTACACGATTTTTCAACACACAGATCCTCCAACTCCATATCACAGAGATGAGTCTCAAATATGTTTGAAACCACTAAAACAAGATAGGCGGAGGATTCCATGGACCCTTGGCAATCCGACAGTTCCCTTGATCTTGAACCATAATCTCCGGAGTCTATGGATCCTTCACATCTTCCATAATATGCCCACAGGTTGCCAGGCAACACTAACAAGACTGGCCTTTACCCTGCGGTTAGGCATCAGCTGCTGTCATCACATTTTAAGTTATTATTACTATTTAACAAAACAATGGCCAAGGCCTGTGTAGCTCTCAGCGGGGTTTTCTCCCTGGAGAAAATATTCATGTAGATTTCCTGGGAAACTGACTTACTTTAAAACAACAAAAACATCACAGTTAAGCCTGTAGGAGATAGAAAAGGTCCAGGCTGAAATATAAGGGAATGTTGTCCTGGACTGGCAGGGAGTCTTCAGGAGAAAGATCATCAGTATGTGTAAATTATATAGAGGAATGGAGCAGAAGTTGCATTTATTTTCTGACAATTGCTAAAACCACTAGTGTTTTGGTAAATTCCTGAGTATTAGGCTGAACTTAAATTATAGAAGCAATGTACCCTGAAGCCAAGCTTTCTGAAAAAGCATGCCAACAAATAGCATTTTCACTTCTTGGAGTTTTAGAAACCCTTTGTCTTAATTAGTTACTGGTTATCTGGCTAAAACAATCATCAGCACACCTTTTTGAACATAGTGGCTTGTGTGTGGCTTGATACATGTGTGTAAAGTGAGACTATTTACAAAATGAGCTTTTCTCATTTTGCTAGAGCATAAACTTACCAATTAATCTGCCAAACAAGCAAACAGCCAAGCACATGTTTATTAGACTATTACTATTAGCCCTTCAGTGTACCAGGAACTATGAAAGATATGAAAACATATATGACTGGTGCTTTAACAGTGGCCAACTTATGTGAGAGCATCATTATGGAAAATGAAAACAGCCAGAGAACAACCCCATTGCTATTGAGTCCATTCCACCTTATGGCAATCCAGTAGTTAAGATTTCTTGAGCTATGGATCAGCCATGGTAATAAACCTTACAAGACTTCATTTTAGCCACGTCTGAGTGGAATAAATAGTTAACTCTCTCAGCTGTTAACTGAAAGAGACCACATTTCCGTCCACTGAGAAGCACCTCAGAACAAAGGACTGATGATTAATTCTTGAAAAATCTGCCATTACACGTTTGGAAATGAGTATGGAGGCATGTGTACGGGCGTGCTTGATGCAGATGACGTGTTGAATGTTATAAGAGCTATGAGAGTCTCTAATAAAGTCTATATTCAAAAAAACCCTTATGAAGCTTCGTTGTATTCTGACATACCTGTGCTTGCCATCGAGTTCAGCATCAACTGCATGACAATTTTAAACGAGTGCACTTTGTCTTTAATTTTGATGACAGGGCTCCAAGGCAGGGACCCTATCTCCTCGAAAGGTGATAGAGTTGAAATTCGATGCCAAGTTGACCCAGGTCCATAGCCATCATGAAAGCATCCATTTATTCATGCGACATCTTCCTAGAGTGACCACATGACTGACAGTGTACTGAGATATGGGAAAGATTTGAGGACTTATTGAGCAAACAGACAAGGTCCTTGCTATTGTATAGTTATATTCCAGTAGGAGAGAAAACCAAACAGGTAAACAAGAACACAAATGGGTAAGCACACAGTATATGCAATTTCAGGCAATCAGAGGCGTCACAAAGAATATAAAGCAGATCAAAAGAATTTGTAGGACTTGCCCCATTTAGCTTATTCGGGATAGCTGCCCTTTGACCCACAGTATTTTCTTCTATAGTAAAATCATAGACAAGAACTATGATCACCTTTGGTTTCGATTATGAAACGTGCTAATTGTTCCTTCGTTAGCAACACAGTGTAATGTTAGGGATTTGAACCAGTTCGTTCCATATTAATGCACTGCTGGGATCAGTTTGATGCCTTTGCATTTCCTTTCCAGATATACTGAATCCAAATCAGTACTTCAAGCAGATCCCAAAGTGCTTCTTAGGTATACCTAAGAATGTTATCATGATTATCTATAAGAGCTATCTGGGGGGTCTTAATTAAATGATTCTGACTTAGTATATCTGGGGTGAAAGGGAAATTCTCAGTAAGGGGTCAGACCAGATGAATTGGCCCAAAGCCAGGACACGATTCTCTTTAGAACCAAGTCAACTCACTATGAAAGTAGACAGTCAAAGCAAAATTACATCTTCATAATATATGTAACCAGACTATTGCCTAATAGTCCAAAGTCCAGTTGGTGGGCTCATATTGATAGTTATGATAATGACAGTAATGAAAAACATTTTTTCAGTGTATATTAGACCCCTAGCCCTGGTGGTCTAACGATTAAGTACTGAGTTGGTCAGCAGCTAGAGGTGGGATCCACCAGTGTTTCTGCAAGACCAGCCTGGCGATCTGCTCCTGGCAAGATTATGACTTAGGGCATCTATGAATCAAAATGGACTTGAAGACACACAATCCTCCCCCCCCCCCAACACACACACACATGACAGGATGACATTGGTTATCACTTAAAACAAAAACAAGAGTCTAATTTTCTCCATGTGTCTCATTATGCTGAGGCGAGGACAGGGGTTAAAGAAGGTCTTTTTAATTCCGCTGCCCATCCCCTTGTTTGCCGCACCTCACCAAAGCAAACACAGAGTAATTGTATTACTAAAGAAGAACAACCCAGGAAGATACAACCACTAACAAGCATTAGAAAAAAAGGCAGAACAAACCCTTGTATAGAATCTTGCTGACAAGTGCTATTAAATATTAATTCTATAGACCGTGGAGACATCATTAAACAAACATATATACCCTGATGCTGAATGTGCACTGGTCCAGGCATTTGTTTTACACGTGGTGGTTGGCTAGGTGTAGTCTTTTGTGTTGCTTTACTAGGCTGAAGGCAAATTTCCCCTTGCTTCCATTAATTGTATCCTTACACATCACTGAACTTCTCATCGCCTTTTGGGTTATTTGTCTTGTCTTTCTTTTCATTTAATTGGAAAGACAAGTTTTAGGGAGAATGAAGGGAGGTACCTGTTTGGAGACTGCCGTGCATGAATAAAATGCTTTATGTTTAGATAGTGATCCTGATTTAAAGAGCCTGTGCTATATGCAGGGCATGGAGAGCAATGAGTGTACTAGGTGATCTTTGCTTAGTTTAATCTCACTTTCCAACCTCTTTTCCCTAAGACTATGTAATACATATTTTAAATCTTAAGGAGGAAAGCATCATAACCCATAGAAGTAGCTAAGCAAAGTTTATCTGTGCAGTTTATGCTAACCTATGGATTTTGCAGTACTTTAAATCCTGTAACTGTGAAGAAACACCACCATAATTAGAACCACAATTACAGAATTCAAAGGGCTGTCAGGAGCATCTATCCCAATGGTACTCAAATTCCAGCTGCATCAGAACATTCTTCTCAAGGAGCAGCCATGCCCCACTGGCAACATTTCCAATCCAGTAGGTCTGAGTGGGAGAGCCTGCCTTTCTCATCAGGTCTTGGCTACAATGTTGGACAGAGAGTTCCTGCAACCAGGAACTCTAGCAGCTGCTGGTGCTGATGTGGGGACCACACTGGGGCAATCATTGATCCAGTCTAGCCCATTTTACAGGTAAGAAAGCTGAGACTAAAGGAAGGTACGCTTTGCCCATGTTTGCAAGTTGGGACATTTCTCCATACACTTTGTCCAAACTCATAAGTTGGGACATTTCTCCATTAGAGAGCCAATCAATCAATCAATCAATCAACTAACCAACAATCAGAAACCCCAAACAGCTGCAACCTGTTGATTTTGGTGAATGGTTGTCAACTCATGGAGCAGAAATGTTGCATCGGGCATTTGTAGCTTTAGTTTTTTGTGGAAGCAGACAGCTTTGCCTTGTTTCCCTAGTGCCAATGTGTAGATTTCACCTACCCAACTTAGGTCACTCGTCTCATGAAAATGGCTGGTACCACCCAGATCTGTCAACCTGTCACTTGTGCTATCTCCATCCCACCAATGAGAGTTTTAGCCAGAACTGAGAGGAATTAAAAAAGTTCATGGAAAGATGGCCTTGTTCCATGAACTTTTTAAAAATCCCCAGGTACAATGGAAAGACTGCAACTCAAACCCTGCAACCGGAAATCACCCTCTGTCTGTCATTCCATGGAGACCTCTGGGAGCAGTTAAATGGCACAGATGGAACATTCCAATAGCAATGTTCCAGCTCAACAACTCTCTTGGAGGGCTGTAAATGAGCTTTGAATGTGGCATGCCCAAGGCGAAAACTCTACTAGCTAATGTAGTGGGACCAGGAACCACAGCGCAAGGCTCCTTCGCTGCCACTTTGTTCTCAGATAAGGCAGTCAGGGCTGTCTCTGGACGATGTGGTGCTTGTTAAAGGCCTTGGAATTGATTTCCACTCAAAATTGCTCTGGGTAACAGAGGAGAGAGTTTTCTGTGCAAGAATCTTAAAGGCTATAGGAGTCCTGCTCTTGTAGTTAGTTTCTCGTTGAGCTGCTAACCACCAGATCAGCTGTTCAACACCATCAGTCGACTCTCCTCTGAAAAGGTACAGCCTGGGAACTCCATAGGGACAGTTCTGCATTGGGCTATGGGGTCGGGAGATGGAGGCATCTATTCCATGGCAATGGGTTTTTGGTTTAATTTCGATGGGAGTAGATTTCTGGATCCACCCTGCTCTACAGCCCGTTGGGTGAAAGCCAACCTCCCTACATGTAGCACACAGTCCCTCCACCCCTAAGTTTTTAACCATTGCACGGCCCAGCCCAGGCTCTAAGATAATGTCGGAGTCGATATTTTAAAACAGTGACTGTCTGTCTACTTTCAAAGAAGACTTCCTCCAAGAAAGAAAATAGCTTGGACTTTCATTTCTAATTCTCCTAGAACAAAAATCACGTGAAGGGTCTATATTTCAGATTTGTACCAGCCTTTTGTCTTCCAGGAGAAACCATTACAGGAATCCTGGACGACCCTCTCCTTTCACTAACCCTCCGCCCCCACTCCCCCCCCGCCCTCCCTCGTAAGGGCAAATAGATCCATGTTGGCCGCCTTCTTACAGTTGACTCTTCTTGATTCCGATGGAAAACACAAAGAAGGAAAACGTGATCTAGGGCTCTTCCAGGTAGCGTGGGCCTTCCAGGCACCGCGCTCACTGGCGGAACGCATGGAGTCTTTGGGAACATGCCGGTCCTGGTCTGCGATTCAGTTACAAGGTTTGGGTTGTAGACAAAGGGGCGACCTTCAGAGGCCTCGGGGTCAGAAAGTAGCGACCTTACTGCCGGGGAGAAAGGGGCGGCCCTGCCCAGAGGCGAGCGGTGGCAGCGGAGGTCTCAGAGCCCCAGGACTGGTTGCGGGTCCGCCGAGTGCGCGCCGGGCTGAGCGGCCACCAAGGTCCCCCGCTCCCAGGACGCGACGCGCACAACAGAGGGGAATGCAGCTCCTATTTTTTTTTTTTTGCATACAATTATAGTGATGGCATCATTTTTTTTGAAACAAACTGTCCATAAATGTCACTGAAAATCCGGGTCTCCTTTTATTAAAACTGAAAAATGTGTATAAATGTAAATAACAAATGACTGATACAGGGATAAGAACACCACAGCGGCTGCTGGCGTCTCTCTCTTTCTCTCTTTTTTTCTCTCCTCCTCATGTAATTTGCATTAATAAAGAGGCTGTTCCTTGTCGGAATGTGTTTCATCCGGTTTAAAATCCCAGGGCGATCCACTAGGAAGAGCTCTGGGAGAATCCAACTGTCAGAGCCGACAAGACAAATGAATCCCGGTGTCAGGAGCGTGTGGTTCAACGATGACAGATTGAGAAGAACTGTCCCCCTCTCGACAGGCGGGCTTCATTTTCAAATTAATAAATCTGAATAAAATATTTTTCCTTTCATTACGAGCGGAGCCTGTTTGACAGTTCCAGTGACAGGAGGGAGTAGCAGTGTTGATGAGAACAGTTTGCATGAATTCCACCTGGGCTTTTTCTGTTTTATTTTTACCTGCAATCTCTTCCCTGTTTGCATCTCTCCTAACCCCCTCCCTCACCTGCCTGTATTTCCCTTTTCCCCTCCCGCCTATTCTTGTCTAGTGGCTGGCTCCCCCCTACTCCCCATATTCTCTCCTCCTACTTCTTCCCTCCATTCCATTCCCACTCCACAATTCTTGCCTCTCAAATGTCACCCTTTTCAATTTTTTTTTGCTATTCTTCTTACTCACCTGCAGGCGATTACTCCGAATTAAAGGCCAGAGCATTATTTGACTTAAAAAGAGAAAGGGAGTGGAAAAAGTCCACAACTAATTATTAGGAAATGTTTTCTTTCTTCGTGTGTTTGCCTACCCCTGATCGTATGATGATCACACCTCACACCCTGGGTAGGGGAAGTAGTGGATTTCTCTCATTTATAGTTTCACCTTAGGAAGCAATCATTATTTCCTTTACACACACACACACACACGCACACACACACACCAGCCCTTCAGAACAAGTGGGGAGCCAGAACACCTTTGTTGTCAGTTTCCCTCCCAAAGTCAAAAAGAATGAGATCAAGTGTACCTTAGGAATTGGATATGCACAGGCAGATCTTAATGCACAGGGTGACAGGCTGTTCCTCTTAAATAATTTAGGAGCATTTTCTGGGAAACAATATGTGATCATTAGAGAAATACCATTGAGAAAAGTGACTTCTTGTTAACAGAGGGGGTTTTGTTTTTGCATTTGGTAGGGAATCCAGGCGCAGCATGCAACTTCCAATGTCCCAGTTCCTCAGCCTAAGATCCATGGAGATGGAGAGACATTAATCAGAGTGCAGCAGTGACTCTTAAATCCACAACTTTAAATGCAGAACTCTTTCTCCTTCCAGTGCCAATTTGATAACCAGGCAAGAACTCTGCCAAGGCCACCACAGTGCCAAGAGATCCTGTCTTTCATCCAAGAGGCTGGTCTCTAGCCCTGATTCATTATAGCTGGCCTCCTTATTCTTGGTACTTTGCCCTGTACCTGTACAAGATTGCATCACTCACTGCCATTGAGTTTGCTCTTTCAGATGGAGACCCTACCGGGCAGAGTGGCACTGCTCCCAAGGGTTTCCCAGACTTTATGGAAGCAGACAGCTTTCTCTTTCCCTCTTGGAGTAGCTGGTGGGTTCAAACTGCTGAATTTGCTCATAACAGTCTAACATGTAACCGCTATGACGCAAGGGCCCCTTCTATAAGATTGGGTGTCTATAGTGATGCCTTCAAAATTGCATATAACAAAGTTAGGTCCCAGTGGGATATAGCTGATGTACTTGGGACGTGTCTGTACGGACCTCCAATCACCGAAGGACACAGGGTATAGAGGTAACAAGTTCTTGTTTCGGTCAATATAGGTAGACTTTTGAGGCAGCACTTTGAGATTTTATAGGCTCAGGGGGAGGGATTTGTATTTGTAGCTGATGATTGAAATGCATTAAGGGGTTGATATGAAGATAATGCCAAAAATAGAGTTTCTAAAGTCTAGCAGACCACACTAGTATAGCATTCAAGTTCTTTAGAGAGATGATTCCTCATTTTAATTTTGCTGAAATCCCATTTTAATTGCTTTGGTGAGTAGAATTACATCTCCCATGAGTGTCTGGAACAATGGGAGAGATAGAATAAGTTTTATCATCAACAGTAACAAGACCGGAAGTTCTTTGAAAGTGTTTGTAGTTGCTTCATGATAGCAAAACAAAGTGCTCAATCCACTGTCATCCAGTGTACTATGACTAATAGTGATCATATACAGTCTTTCCCAAAGCTGTATATCTTTATCATGCCCAATAGGCTAATCTTTGTACCTCCGACTGGCTAACTGCTAACTGGCTAACCTTGCTAACTGCAGCCCAACAAATCTGCTTCATATGAATGTCCTCAATGGTGCTTTTGACCAACAGACCCCAAATAATCTTGATCTGGCACGATACTCTAGTAGACCATTATCAAAGACATTATCATGTACCAAACTCACTGCCATAAGATCAATACTGATGCATAGTGACCCTATTGGACAGAGTAGACCTGACCCTGTGGGTTCCCAAGACTGTAACTTTATGGGCATAGAAAGCTAAGTCTTATATTTGTTATCATCAGAATAGCTACATAGATATTATAGTCTTTATTATCATAGTCAGTAAAGTGAATTTTGATGTCTAATTAGCTATTGTGAAGATCAATAGAAATATGAATATTTCAGGGTTTTTTCCCTCATACATCGATTTTTTTCATAAGAAATCTAATAAGCAAGTCAGAGATTAGTATATTCATATTATAGACTTTACAGTTGCCAGGTAATTGAATACCGGACTTAAATGACTTACCTAAGATCACTTGACTCAGACATAGAAATAAAGCTTTAATCCTCCCTCACTTATTCTGTGTGCTATTGCTTCTTCACTAAATCATTCTGCACTGTGTGCTTGTGCTTGTGCTTGTGTTTGTTCATGCCTCTTCTGAGGTGTTAGTGGATACATAGGAAGGGAGGCAAAGGTCGCAGGGAGATAGACTGACTATATGTAGTACTTCTCTAAAATGTAACCAATTCACCTTACATTTTACTTGTGTCTGTCTCATGTTTCTCAGATACTTTCTTCCATTTGTTTCAGGATAATGTTCAGGTTGTTGGGGAGATGTTGTGCCAGGGTCATCGCTGCCCTCAAGGAAATGTCAATTGATGACTACTGTATGAAAAAATAGGCTGAGCCCCAGTGGCGTAGTGGTTGTGCTCAGGACTGCGACTCACTGGGATGGAGGTTCAATTCTGGCTCCCAGGAGCAAAGGCTGGGTCTCCTACTCCCACCATCAGGGCAGTGATGCCTAAAAAAAAAAAGTCTTAAAAATTTTGAAACTCTTCATAGTATTCAGAGAGGATAAGAAAATCATAATAGATAAAATGACTCATGTATTTATTCTTTGAAGACCTGGTTCACTTTTAAATTATGTGAGGAAAGAAAATTGCATCCTCTCAGTGTGATCTAGTGAGCTGTTTGCTTATTGAGTATTGGATTTGTGACAATCTCACTTCCTTAAGGAGGTATTAATAAAAAGGGACAATAACTATTTTTATAGGAACATTGTGTTGACTGTAGAGGATAATAACACCTATTTCCATCTTACAATTTTCAAACTATCTTAGCTATATTCTTTCTTTTTCTGAATCAGAAAAAAACTGAATGGATGAATCAATCAATGAATAAATCATTTTATTGGGGACTCATACAACTATTATCACAATCCATCCATACATACATTATATGACAAGCACATTTGTACATTTGTTGCCCACATCATTCTCAAAACATTTGCTAATTAAGCCCTTGATATCAGCTTCTCATTTTTCCTTCTTCCCTGCCATCTTCTTCCTCTTGAACCCTTGATAATTTAAAAATTATTGTTACTTTACCATATCTCACACTGTCTGATGTCTTCCCTCATTCACTTCCCTGTTTTCCATCACCCAGAGAGGAGGTTATATGTGCTTCCTTATAACTCATCCCCCCTTTCTACTCACCATCCCTCCACCCTCCTGGTACAACTACTATCACCATCTGTCCTGGATTCCCTGCTTCTGGTTCCTTTCTGTACCAGTGTACATCCACTTGTCTAGCTGGGTTTGTAAGGTAGAATTGGGATCATGATAGTGCGGGGAAGGCAGCATTGAAGAACTAGAGGGAAGTTGTATGTTTCTTCTTTGCACTACTGCACTCTGACTGGTTATTCTCCTCCCCTCCTTGTAGCCCCTCTACAAGAGGATGTCCATTACTTACAAATGGGTTTTGGGTTGCCCACCTGCACTCCCCCTCATTTACAATGATATAATTTTAGTTCCTTGATGCCTGAAACCTGATCCCTTCAACACCTCATGTTCATAAGCTGGTGTGCTTCTTCCACGTGGGCTATGTTGCTTTTGAGCTAGATGGCTTCTTCTTTATCTTCAAACCATTAAGACTTTAGACATGGACATTGGGCCTCCATTCAAGTGCTTCCTCATTACAAGAACACTTTGTTCAATTAAATTGGCATTCCATGATGCTAACTTTCCAGACACAATCAGTGGAGTCAAATGTGTGTATAAACAAATGTGGTGAAGAAAACTGATGGTGTCCGGCTATCAAAAGATATAGCATCTGGGGTCTTAAAGGATTGAAGCTATATAAATACTTTTCTTCTTCACTAGAGTCCTACAAATGAGACTGGTAAATGAGAGGACAGAAAGAATAGAATAAAATTTGGGAAAACTGGAACATATATAAGGCCAAATTGTGCCAGAGAAGGAAAATTCAACTATTTTATACTAATACAGAGTGAAAGAAAAGCGATAAACTGCACCAAGTTAAACATGGAAAACTTGTGAGATATGGAAAATAAGACAAGCCCTTAGATTTCTGCCTCCTACATGATTCACAATGTGCAAAGGTCCCTCAAAAATTTAAGAAAAAAGTCAATAAAATATGTGTGTATGTATTTATAAAACATGCATAACTTGAAACTATGGACTTGGTGATAGAAATAGAGCTGGAGAACACATGATAAAATTTTGTAAGATCCCTTATTTATTCATTACAAACAATATTTTTTCAACAGCATAACTGGAGATTATATGCATGCACTCTAACAGATGGAATGCATGGGAATCAAATTGACTACATCTGGGGGAAAAGACAACGGATAAGCTCAATATCAGCAGTTAAAATGAGGCTAGAGACTGACTGAGGAACAGACCACCAATTGCTCACATGTAAATTTAACTGAAGTTGAAGAAAATTAGAGTTCATTAAACTAAGTTACTGCCTTAATATCTAGGTTGTACCTCCAGGAGCCTAAGACTATGATGAGTGCCCAGGCACCTGAACCAAAGGGGTTCAGGGTGAGCAGTAGCCATTCTAAGCTGGCAATGACCTTCCTTTGGCTTGGGTTCCTCAATTCTGCAGAAAGTCAAACCATGAAGGCTGCTTTTGTATTTGTACATGAAGGAGCAAACAGCGAGCAAGGTCATCCAGGCAACAGATGTTTTCTGGGTTGTGCCATGTATTTTGCCAGAAAGGAGTCTTCAAAGTTCAACACAGCTTATGGAGCAGGCAATATATAAGAGAGCAGAACACACGGAATACACATAATTCTCTGTGCTAAGTTATCTCTAATATGGAAAGACATTTCCATAATACTCTGGGAGCAGAGAATGGAACAACTGGCTTCCTGTGGGGGATTCAGGGGGTTGTAGGCTTTTTGTTTGATACAGAGAAATAGGACAATTTCATTACAAGGCACCTGGGATGAAGAGAGATGTGTTAGGTACTACAATCACCTTAACTTTCATTTTTCTTTTACAAAATTAAATTTCTACTTATATTTAGCTACTCTCTTTTTATAGTAGATTATTAACATATGTACTATTGATACAATAGTTTTGGGCCTGCTATTTGCCAGGTAGTATGCCATGCTCTGTGTGTGTGTATATATATGTGTGTGTAATGTATAATATATTATATACAGTATTGTATCATGAGATATGTATCATGTCATGCATAACATATACAAATTACACATTATATATACAAGTTATACATAACATATACAAGTCCCATACATACACATATATGTCACATACAGATAAATACCAAACCAATTATGTTTGAGTTGATTCTATTGCATGGTGAACCCCTGTGAATCAGAGTAGAATTGTTCAGAAAGGTTTCCAATGGTTGATTTGTCAGAATCAGGTAGATAATGCTTTTTTCTGTGGTACCTCTGAGAAAACTTGCACTTCTAACATTTTGCTTAACAAATGAGATGTAAAATTACACATTTAAATCTTTTATTGTTGTTGTTTGGGGGATAAGGGCATCACTGCCTTCTGGTGGGCGTAGGAGGCCCAGCCTTGCTCCTGGAGAGCTGCTGCTGGATATGAACCACCAACCCAGTGAGCCACAGTCCCGCACTCAACCACTATGCCACCGGAACTCAACCCTTAAATCTTTTTTACATAATGAAAAATCTCTCCAAACTCACTGCTCTCAATTTGATTCCCACTCATCGTGACTCTGTGGGATCAGCTAGAAATATTCCTCTGTGAGTTTCTTGGACGCTGAATCTTTAGGTGTGTAGAAGTCTCTTCTTCTCCCAGGAAGCGGCTGGTGGTTTTGAACTGCTGGCCTTATGGTTATCAGCCATAGCATGGTTAGGTGCTATGCTACCAGGGCTCATTTCTCATAATAGACACGAGAAAATTGAGGCTTATTGGCTAGCCACTTGTCACAGAGCTGTGACTTTTAATTGGCAGAACTGGGACCCTAATCATGACTTTTTTTTTTTACCCCAAATCTGAATAGTCAATTATGAGGAATATTAACAACTCAAACACCAAGGTCACCTTTCCTTTTGTCTACAGCTTCCTTTCCTTGTGTTGTCCCTTGTCAAAAATTTCACTCAGTGCTCAATCCTAACTCCTCTGTAAATCTATCCTGATTTTGTACTGCATCAAAAAGGTCTGTGAACTCCCAACTCAAGGCAATCACTTTGGGATAATTGTGAAATCAGGATCCATGGGCCCATGATGCCTGCTTTCTAAAAGGCTGGACCCATTGTGGCCTCCCCCTCAGGAGATATGAATCTCCATTCTTCCTTAACTGTCTCCAAGGAGAGAATTTCTGCCGTCTCTCTAAGTCGTCCATTTCTTTTGACAGATCAACATTTCCCCCACTTAATCGAAATGTATTCCCTCTTGTTTGATATTCCGCAACATTAGAGAGGTTACCTGCTCACAGATAATATACCACTGAAAGCCACCCATTGGCTGGAAAACAGTAACCAAGCAACCTTGTTGCCTTCTCTGTCTCACTAACCTTTTGCAATTCTTGTGACCTTTCCCCCAAAGTCTATTTTTCATCCCTTTAATCTTTTTGTCACTGCCCTTTCTCACCTCTAGCATCAACCGTGAGGAGACCAGGTTCTGACAGACAAACATGCCGCTAGCAGGTGGCAGGCAAATTGGCATGCTTAGCACAGCCCTTTGCACCCTCAGGGGATTAATAATAAATACTATTTGATGATGAAATCTGAGTGCATTTTCTTTTCAATGAGACAGTGTCAACTGTTTTCTTCTAAAATAGAAATGAACAGAATACAAAATTGAACAGCCTTCATTTCCCCTGCTCAGGAGGCTGTTATTACTGATCTGGTTGGCATTCCTCCTGGCTCAGCCCAGATGGAAAGAACCTTAGCTTCTTTTCTTGATAACTAGCTATTATATATGAAAAAATGGAGATGAGTGCTTCTGGTGTTTTGTGTTCCTTGTTTCTTAGTCCAGTGTACCCTGAATTATTAGAGGTAGGTTGTTTTCACTACAGACCCAAACTTTAAAACAATGTGACAACTATATATCGTCATGCGGTGTGTATTTAAGTGGAATGACTATGGCAGGTGTTAATAGGATTAACCTTTTAGGCATCCATTGACACTTTGTGTATTTTAGGGTTGGAATGATTTGGGAAGATGAATGTGAGTAAAAGAGTGAGGATGAAGATACTCAAGATAAGATAAGATAAATGCTTTATTTCCCAAATAAAAATAGAAGTTTTGAGAACCCAGTTAGATGTATGTAGTTATTCAGGTATTTATGGGGAGAATATGGATCAGAACTAACATATCATGATGACCAAATCAGACTTGTCTCTAATGTTCATATGCTCCCAGGGTTTGTGCAGAGGTAAATGCTAGATAAACATACCAAAGAAGTAAAGAAATTGAATTCTATGGTTACAATATTCAGGGGAATGTCTGGGTGGTACAACTGCTAACTGCTGGTGGAATGGTTGGAAGTTTGAATCTCTCCATAAGTACCTTGATAGAAAGAACAGAGAATTGACTTCCGAAAAATCAGTCCATGAAATACCTATGGGGTCCAGCTCTTCTTTGACATCCATAAGGAATCCAGGAATGATGGCTCAATAGCCACAGGTTAAGTGCTTAATATTTTCAAGTACTATTTGTACCAAAACATAAACCAGGTGAATTTGGAGTTGATCTTTAATCAGAAATGAAGATCTGATCATCTGGCTTCTTCCTCCAGCCCCCACCCCTCACCCCCACCTTCAAACCCCAGGACTTTGAGGAGGACATAATAATATGAATTCTTGTTGTTTCTTATCGGTTTTGTTTATGTCCACAGGAAAGGGAGAGAGGGACCAGATTCCATCCCAGGGCACCAAGCCTTGAGGGCAACATACTGACCTGGAGCAGTGAACTAACAGAGAGGACAATGGCGGGGGGTTTAAGCCGAACTATGTTGACCTCTCCCCAGAAGAAGGGAATACAGAGGACAGCACTGGAGAAATCGGCTGGGGAGAATGGCAGGTCGATCCAGAGCACATGGATGTGAACAAAGAGGAAAAGAGAGAAAGAGAAAAGGGGAATTTACCATGATCCACCAAGATCTGGAGACAACATCCCTTCTTAGAGCAGCCACTGTCCAGAGAGGGTCATAGGGCAGGCCCCACCAGGAGACACAATGTTCCCTACCTGACCCATAATGCTACAGGGGGCAGCACTGGAACCACTGTGGAAATTGTTCCCAGTATTCCCCATGCATAGTGTGGTGAAGCACAAAAGGAGGGCAACAGGACAGCCAAGGTAACCAAGCACCTGAGGAATCCTGAGAATAGACTTCTGACCGGGGCACAGGGGTCGGAACCTCATAAGACCTGATTAGAAAACGTTCATAAGAGTCAGCAAGCAGACCTCGAACTATATATCCTCCCTCGCTTCCTTTGCTCTACGTATATCTATATAAGATAGGCAGGACAAACAATTCTGAGGAGAAAGCAATAGACTGGGAGTCCTGGGGGGACATCGGAGAAGGAGGGTAGAGGAAGGGGGGAGCCAACATGCTTAGGGATAATGGAACACCAAGAGATCTAAAATTGATGGTAAGGAGGGAATATAAAGCTTGGTGGGGTTTGATAAAGTATAATGTATCCAAGAAGAATTACTGAGAACAGATTGCAAAGTGGTTTGATACAGGGACAGAAAGAAGGTGAAAGGAAATGGAGGAAAGAAGTAGGAGGCAAAAGTTATTTATGCAGATATAGCTATAGGTGTGTATATAAGTAAATATATTAATATATAATGAAAGGGATAGAGGACAATGTGCATATATTTATGGGTTAAATATTAAGCTAGCAGACGGACTTTGAGCCTCTACTCAAGACTTCTGTAAACACAAGAACTCTTTTTTCTAATAACCTAGCACTTGGGGCTGCGCCCCAGTGGCCTAGTGGTTGAGTGTGGGACTGCATCCTACTGGTTTGGCAGTTCAAATCTAGCAGCAGCTCTCCAGGAGCAAGACTGGCCCTCCAAACTTCCACCAGAGGGCAGTGATTTCTCCCCTACCCAAATAAACAATAACCTAGCACTATTTGATTCTCATCTTCCTGACACTATCACTGAAAATCACTAAAGACAACATGAGTGCATAACGAAAGTGGTGAAGAAGACTGATGATGTCCTGCTGTCAACAGATATAGTGTCTGGGGTTTTTAAGGCTTGAAGTTAAATAAATGGCCACCTAATAGGTAAGCAAATAAGTTCACATTGATGAAGCACACCAGTCTGTGTGATCATGAGGTGTTGACAGGATCAGGTATCAGGTACCAAAAAATCCCAAACAAACAATTATATTGATGTGAAAGAGGGGGGGTGGGGTTGGAAGGGAGACCCAAAAGCTATCTATAGACAATCTGACATCCTCCTACAGAAGCGTTACAAGGAAGGGATCATTCAATCTGGGTGCAGGATAGCACTGACAAAGCACAACCTTCTTCTAGTTCTTGAATGTCTCTTACCCTCTACTACCATAACACAGTTCTATCTTACAAATCTCGCTAGACTGGAGTACACACATTGGTACAGAAAAGAGCTCTTGACACATGAATATCTTTCTCAGGACAGATAAAATCTTCAGGAGTAGTGTGTTTATAGTGATATCATGAGGGTAAGGGGATGGTAAGGGTGGGGGAGGGAATGGAAGGGGGATAGAGGGGGAACCCCTGACAAGGTTGGATATATAGCCCACTCCCAGGGGAAAGAAATGGGGGTGAAGGAGACAATGAACAGTGTAAGACCTGAAATAACAATAGTAATTTATAATTTATCAAGGATTATGAGCATGGTTGAGTGGGGGAGAGAGAGGTAAAAGGAGGAGCTGATACCAAAGGCTCAAGTAGAAATAAAATGTTTCAGAAATGTTGATGGCAATATATATATAAGTGTGCTTAATTTAATTGAATTATGGATTGTTAGAAGATTTATAAAAGTCCTCCAATATAGTGATTAATTTTTTAGAAAGAAAGAAAAAATATTTCTATAGAGTGCTGAAGATATAAGTAAGGCGCTCTTCTGTTCATGAGGTGTCCACATGAGTTAAAATTGAAAGTCAGAAAAGTACATAGAGTAAAATTATTATGCCAGAGATAAACAAGCAAATAAATATACACTAACATTATGAGTGAATGATAAGTTGCCAAATCTATGACTGTTCAAGAAACTAGATTATTCTATGTAGAAAAATAATTGGTAAGGGAGGAAAGGATTTTAGCTACATTCATAAGAATGGGTATAATCTGAATATGCAAAAAGTCAAGGGAAGAATCTTTAGGAAGATATGGGGAAGAAATTGAATTAAGAAAATTAAAATGGTTGCACCATTTTACAGTTCTGCCAGATAAGAATCAGAATACAATACGGTTCAATCAACTTGCAGAAAAGAACCATATTTGGTGCTTCTTTAAAAAGCTGAAAATAGAAATATCATATCATGTGGCCATGCCACTATAAGTCATACATTTTAGAGAAAGAAAAGCTATTACATGAATAGTACACCTGTGTTAATGATGACATTTTTTACAATAGCGAAAAGATGGAAACAATCTACATGCTCTTCAATGAATAAATAAATAGATAAACTATGGTATACTTGGTACATATACACAATGGAATTCAATGCAATATTAAATAATAATGAACGATAGATCACTTCATAACATAGGTGTGCATGGGTGAAATAAGTCAGAACTTCCAGGCTAAGAACAGACTAGGAAGAAGAAAAAGGCTTTTCATTTCTGATGAATTAACCATTGAGGACCTTATGGATTGCATTTAAGCATTGTCACTGAAAATCTCAGGAATAAAAGGAGAATATTTTCAGAAATTGTATCAGAAGATGAGACCCCCGGGTTGTAAGGCGCTCAACATATGACTGAAGAAGAGCTGTCTCCTCAAAGAAAGGTTGATCATAAAAATACAGGGAGCAAAGCTTGTGGGCATAGAACCTCCGGACTGATGAACACAACTAGAAGTGAGAAGAAAGAGATTCAAAAGCCTACTTAAAGTTAGAACTTCAAAGATATGAAGTATTAGTCTAGAAAATGTAGAAGTCATTAAAAATGAAATTAGAAACATAAAGATCAATATTCTAGACATTAGGGTGTTGAAATGAACTGGCATTGTAATCTTGACTTAGAAAATTATACAGTTTCCTCTACCAGAAATGACAGATTCAAGAGAGATGGCATCACATTCTTCATCAAAAAGGACATTTAAACATCTGTCTAGACATACAAAGTTGTGTGTGATAGGATATTATCTCTACGCCTTCAAGAAAATGCAGTCGATACAAATGCTATTCAAATTTACCCACCAACCATTATAGCTAGTGATGCAATAATTTTAGAATTCTGTCAATGTCATCAGATAAATATAACCCTATCACAGACAGCATTGTGCTTCATGATTGAAAACTTCTACCAAAGACTTCAGTAGGAAATTGATCAAACATACCATCTAGATGTATGGATAATTACTGAGAATTGGAATACAAAAGTTGAAACCAAAAGGGAAGGAACAGTAATTGGAAAATATAGACTTGATGATTGTCTTCTCCAGATGGGACACACAGAAATCAAACTGGTTCCATCTGTGGGCAGAGATGATGGAGAAGTTCAATATCAGCAGATGATCTTTGGAACAGATCATCACTTGCTCATATGTAAGTTCAGGATAAACTTGAGGAAGAATCAAACAAATCCGTCAGAGCCAAAACTCAACCTTAGTCCATTTCACCCAAATTTTGAGAACATCTCAAGAACCAATGTGTGACATTGAACACAAATAACAAAAGATTCCATGAACTATGGTGGACATTAAAATATCATTCATGGGGCTGAGCCCCAGTGGCCTAAGTGGTTGAGTGCAGGACTGTGGCCCGCGGGCTTGGTGGTTCAAATCCAGTGGCAGCTCTTAGGAGCAGCACTAGGTAGTTCCCATGAGCACCAGAGGCAATGATGCCCCCCCCCGCCCCCCAAAAAATGAAGTAAAAACCATCATTCATGAATAAAGCAAAAGCTTGGTAATAAGAGAGGATAGAAAGAAAAGATCACAGTGGATGTCTGAAGAGAGTCTGAAATTCACCCTTAATCATAGAATAGCTCAAGTCTATGACATAAATGATGAAGTCAAAGAGCTGAACAGAAATTTTCAAAGGGCAGCTCCAGACGATAAAACCAATGATTGTGATAAAATGTATAAAAAGAAATGCGCAGCATATTTTAAAAGAAATAAAGAAAAAAATCAAGTCTTGAGTTGAGATATTGAAAGGTTCTATAGGCAAAATGTTGAATGATGTTAGAAAGCACTAGAAGGTTTTGGGAGGACAACACAACCACTGTGTCAAAAGGAACTGGTCGATGTGCTACCATTTCAGAAGTTAACATATGACCCAGAACCAATGGCACTGAATGAAGAAATTCAAGCTGCACTGAAAACATTGGCCAAAAACAAGACTTCAGAGATTGAAGAAAAACAATTGAAATGCTTCAACAAGTCGATAAAGCACAGGAAACACTCAATCATATATGCTAGCAAATTTGGAAGACTTCGCTGACTGACTGGGAAGGATTCATATATGTACCCATTTCAAAGATAGGTGATTGAAAAGAATGCTGAAATTATCGAACTATATAATTCATACATGTAAAAAAGCTTTTGCTGAAGATATTTCCACAATGTTTGCAAAAAGACATTAACAGGGAACTGCAGAGATCAAGTTGGATTCAGAAAAGGATGTGGAACAAGGGATATCATTGCTGACATCATATAGCTATTGGATGAAAGCAGGGAACATCAGAAACATGTTGTATTGACTGCTAACGAAATTTGATTGTATGCATCATAATGAACTACAGTTAGTTTTCAGAAGATTCCAGACAGCTTCACTGTGCCCACGGGGAATTTGTACAGGAATCAAAAAGCAGTTGTGTGAGCAGAACACAGGAATACTGCTTGGTTTGAATTCATAAAAGTTGGGGAAAAAATGTTGGGTATAATGGTAATCTCCTCCAACCATGTTAAGAGTGGATTAAGAATATGGAAAGAATCACCTAGTGCAATATAACCACAACAGCAAAATCTGTCTTATAGGAAGGGTAATGAGGCAGCAAAAGGGAAAGAGGCACTCAGTAAGATGGGCTCAAGTGAAAGAATAATGAATTATGAGACTGAAACAGAAGGGGATGGTGTTTTGTCTCATTCTACAAGGGTTTTTCTAAGTTGGAACAACCTTGCTGGCACCTAAAAACAGCAACAGCAACTGATCATAATAAAATAAGTAAGTTTAGAACCATAACTCGATCATTAATCTAATTTTACTACCACTTTTTTTGAAAACATCATCTTTATTTTTTATTATCAATTCTTGCTGCACATTTCATTTCTATGCACAAGTTTTGTTCTTCCAATCATATCATATCGACTGACTAATAAATTTTTCTTTGCATTGTGTTATACTAATCACAAGCAATAGACTCCTCATGGCAAGTTTCTTGGCTTAAACCCACCAGCTATTTCTGGGATTTAATACATATATCATTCCATATTTCAACCCTGTCAATCATGTGGTAGCATGATTGCTACCACAGTTTCCAAGCATTCTTTTTCTACATGGACTCCTTGAAATCATTCCTTGTGTCCCTCCCCCCCCGGCTTTCTTGTTTCAAGCTGAAATATGTGCTTTCTTTTTGAATACTTTTATTAGGGGCTCTTACATATCTCATCACAATCTATACATTCATCCAGTGTGAAAAGCACATTTGCACATATGCCACCATCAGCATTTTCAAATCATTCTCTTCCCATTCGAGCCCCTGATAACAGCTCTCCATTTCTTCCCCTCCCTCCCCTGCCTGCTCTCCCTCACGAACACTTGATAACTTCTAAATTATTATTTCCATATCCTACATTTTCCTCTGTAGTCCCTTACCCACTTATCCATTGTTTGTCCCCCTTGGGAGGGGCTCTTAAGTTAATTTTTGTGATCACTTTGGTCTTCGATCCTTTGATCATTTTTTTGTTAAGCTGTGTGTTTTATAAATCATCAGAAGTAAACTTTGGTACATATATGCATAATTGTTTAGTTTTTTTTCTTTCAAAGGTCTTAAAATAAAACTTGAGTCTTGGGGGGAAAACCAGAACACTTAAAAGGGAGTGGTACAAAGCATGAAACCATTTGTTATTCCAACAATGGTGGGCTAGCCAAAATGTGACTTCATGAGTAACATTAACTGCTTCTTCCTGTCATTGAAAGGGTGATGGTGCTCAGATTTCACGCTCTTCATTTACAAGCATGTGGCTGCCTTAATACACAAAGTCTCACAAGCACATACCATATATAGTCAATAGAAATGTCAAGAAGTATCTATTGAAAAATCTAATACCTATGGGAGATGTGAAAGAACACTAAGACATATTTCTTGGCAAGTGGTACAGGAAAATGAGCTAACAGACAAAAAATTAAATAGTCTTGGGAATGTAACTATAATTAGGATACAGAGAAGGAAGATGTTAGTCTGGAATGGAGAATTACTAGGTAAATAATGGTTTGATTATATTAAATGGTTCATATGATGTGCATGATTATATTATCTGCTATGTATTCAAAGATTTAAAAAAATAGTGTTGTCATTAGACCCACAGTAAAAACCTTTTCAATAGGAGAGCCAATTTCTAATGTACGAAAAGTCAATTATTGGAAGGAATTTTTGCAGTGGGCCAGAGATAAAACCACCAGGCTCAGTACACTGCTGGTGATCTGATTCTCATTCCTCATGACCCCAGAAGCCCACAGCGGTTCTCCACCTGTGGGTCTCGACCCCTTTGGGAGTTGAACAACTCTTTCACAGGGGTCCCCTGATTCATAACAGTAGCAAAATGACAGGGAAGAAGTAGCAACAAAGATAATTTTATGGTTGGGGGGGGTGGTCATCACACATGAGGAACTGCATGAAAGGGTCCGGGCATTAAGAAGGTTGGGAACCACTGCTGTAATACATTGTAAAGTAGAATTGCCACTTTGGATTTTTGAAACATTTACAGGGGCAGATTACCTCTTTTTACTCCCTTGGTACCTGCTTGTGAGTTTGAATTGCAGACTCTCCCCTTACCCGCTCACTGTGTATTCAAGAGATTTAGTAGTTTCCACCAAATATTGGAAGTAGTGCTTAATCTTTGAGTGAAATAGCTCAGGGACCTGCGATGGAGATATTGTGAAAATTCTCTCATGATATTTAAAAATGCTAACAAGTAATGGAAGAAGTATGGACTGAGAGTGTAAGAGAGTGTGTGCCAATCGTGAGCCCTAGCAACAAGAGCATGATTTGGAAAAAGCTACTTACAAGCAACCTGCTGGTTTTTCTGGATTTGAGGCAGCATATATACTAAGAAGACAGCATATATACTAATTTATTCATTTACCATAGTAGAGTGACAAAGTTGGAAACCTATTTTCAATTTCAACAAACAATATTTTTAACTTTGGGATTTTATTAATTTCCTTTTCTATTACAGTTTTATTGGCACTTCTTTCACACATCGTCTAATTCAGTAGTTCAATTATAGCAAGAAGAGTTATGCAGTCATTACCACAATCAACTTCAGCACATTTTCTTCTTCCTTGTATTCATTATCAGTGTAGCTATTATTATTATTAACTGTGGCAAAAATATACACAACAAAAAGTTCCCCAATAGTGCATCCACTATTGATATCCTTTTCCAAATTATTCCACCACCATTAACATAAACTCAATGCCCCCTAAGCGAAATCTCTTCCTCCTTCATTCAAACCCAAGTTGACCAATCCCAAACCCTAACTTACCTTTAAGGACTGGAACAGGGAAAACAACATAAAGCCACCAGTAAGTTAAGGAAGGAAATCAGAAGGATCAAAGCAGAAAAATTTTAAGGAAGAAAAATGGAAAAGCATGGGCTACAGGAAAGTGTGGTGAAAAAAAACAGATGGTGACAGGCTATCAACTAGAATAGTCCCTAGGGGCTTAAAGACTTGTGTTTGAGCAAGCAGCCATCTATGTGAGGCACCAACTAAGCAGACACAGAAGAAGCACAACGTTGGTTTCTTTTTTTAAAATAATTTTCTCGATATAAAACCCACCTTTCATACACTTCCATTGTTAAGTCACTTTCAAAAAGAGTTGTGTCAGTCCGGGTAGACTAAAGAAAAAAATTCATAAACACACATATGGATATAAGGGAAAGGTTTATATACAACAGGAATAAAACATTGAGAAAGCATCCCAACCCAGTCCAGTCCAAATTCACAAGTCCGATATTAGCCCATATGTCTGATGCCAGTCTATAAAATCTCCTTCTGACTTACGAAGCATGTGAAATGACAACAGGACAATCACAGGCCAGTGGGTGCAAAGTCTTGTGTGTCCGGTGACAGTAGAAACATCTCAGCGCTTGCAGGGTCTCCATGTAGCCTCTGATCATTTTAGCACTGGCAGGAGTCTCCACATGGCTTCTCCGGTCCCAGAGGTTTGACTTCATCAGGGCAAGCCCATGTGGCCGCTCCTCCATCTCCTTCATTCTCCAAGAATCAGGATCAGTAAGCATGCTTTCATCTCATCTTGTCAATAGTTTGTCTCCCAGAGACTCAGAGTCAAGTCTCTTTTCTCCAACTGGGAAAAAACGTGAGACTTTCCAGAATTCTCAGGAGAAAGCCATACCAACACAGAGGCTTCATTGGCTATCTCCAGATTGACAGGCTAGACTCCACCCCTAGACTCCCAATCATGAAATTGACATCCAAGTACATGACCGCCACAAGATATATATCTATATGTATATCTATATCTATCTATCTATCTATCTATCTATCGATCTATCTATATATATATATAAATTCATTTTAGTCCTCCCACCTTTCTCTCACCTTTATTCACCTCACTCTCCCACCACTGGTCCCTGATAAACCATTGAATTGTTTATTGTCTCTGTTTGCCCATTCCTTCTGTGTTTCATAAACTGGGAAACAACACAAAGAAATAAAAGCAATCAAAGTAAAAAGAAAATAATAATAACAAAGAGTAATGTGGCGGTCATATATTCATGGTGTCAATTTCACGATTGACATGTAGGGGTGGAGTCTAGCTTGTTAATCTGGAGATATACAATGAGTAGCCAATGAGGCCTCTGCATGGGATGGCTTTCTGCTGAAACTTCTGGGAAATCTCCCTTTCTCAATGTTCCATTCCTCTTGTGTATAAACCTTTCCCTTATATCCATATGCTTGTCTATGAATTTGTTTCTCTAGTCCACCCAGACTGACACAAGTAAGAAAGAAAAATTACCAGCAATATTTTAAAAAGTCAGAGGAAAAATTTCTGATATGGAACAAGTGAAAATTATTTAAGTCAAGCTAGAACAAATTTAGGTAGGGTCAAGAGGGAGGCCGACTGGTCAAGTAGCATATTATACCATAGTTTGATCCACCACGATCAAGTTTATAATAGTGTGGCAGTCATGTACTATGTCATTTTATGACTGCAATGTAGGGGTGGAGTCTAGCCTGTTAATTTGGAGATAGCCATTTAGTAGCCAATGGGCACAGTAGTCTCTGTGTGGGCATGGCTTTCTCTTGAGACTTCTGGGAAGTCTCACAATATTGCCCTCATGGAGATGAGAGGCCATTCCCCCAGCTGTTGAGAGTCAGTCTCTGAGGCGACGAACTACGGACAAGACAAGATGGCAGTGTCTAAGGACCTGAAGGAGCCGGAGGAGAAGCCACACGCCCTTACTCTGATGGAACCAGACCTCTAAAGCTGGAGAAGCCATGTGGAGACCCTGGCCAGTGCTGAGTTGCTTCTACCACTGATGATGGACCCTGAGCCCCAGAAGCGAGGAGCCATGGGGAGACCCCTGCCAGCACGGGAATCTGCACCCACTGGTCTGTGACTTCGTGAGTCAGAAGGAGACTTTATAGACTGGTATCGGGCATATGGGCTAATATCGGACTTAGGACTTTGAGCTGGACTGGGTGGGGATGCTTTCTCAATGCTCCATTCCTCTTTTTCATAAACCTTACCCTTATAGTCATATACATGCCTATGAATTTGTTTCTTTAGTCTGCCTAGACTAACACAAATAGTCTCTCAGATACTACATCAGCCCCAGAGGGGATGTGTCAGAGGTTGAATCTGACTAGATATTCTGCAGATGGATTTTTGGACTTTGGTCTCCTATTGGCATCCTTCACATTCTACACATTGGGGCTTCTCAATTTAAGCTCTGAAACTATGCACTTTGGCATATTTGGATTTTGTTATTGTAATCTTTGGATCACACGCACACAGGCTGGTGTGCTTCTTCTGTGTATGCTTAGTGGATGCCTCAAGTAGATGGCTGCTTGTTTGAGCACAAGCCTTTAAGCCCCTAGAGACTATCCCAATTGATTGCCCAATACCAACTGTTTTTCACTACGCTTTGCTGTAGCCCATGTTTTTCCATTTTTCTTCCTTATCATTTATTTCTGCCTCGATCCTTCTGATTTTCTTTCTTAATTTGCTGGCGGCCTTATGCTGTCCCTGTTCCAGTCTTTGAAGGTGTGCTAGGGTGTTAATTTTGGATTTCTCATCTGTTTTGAACATGTATGTGCTGTTTGCTGTAACTTGTCCTTTGATTACTGCTTTTTCTGTGTCTCAAAGATTTTGATATGTTGTGTTATTGTTCTTGTTTACCTCAAGACATTTTTTATTTCCTCCTTTATTTGCTTGTGCAGTGGGCTGATGACAAAGGGAATAGCCCCGGGACCAGGAAACAGTGGTTCAGAAGCTTGGGGGATCTATTGGCAGGCATCACTGCTTTTTTATTTTAATAAATTTGTGTCTACTTATTTGTATGCTGAGAACAAAATTGTCTCGAATAGTAGAATATCTTTTTCTGTAGCCCCTCTGCTCTGGGCTTGTCTCTCTGTAATTTTCTGTTAAACAAATCAGGTCCCATCTCTCAATAATTCACTAAAAAGTCTTAAAAAGATAAACATCAGTAATTTTTTTGTGTTATTCTGATTTACTCCTGCATTTTCCAAAAGATAGGTCAGTTTGTCTGTATAGTATATATTTAAAAATGATGAAATCTAAATAATAACTGATTAATATTTTATGAACTCATGAAACACTTTCACAAACATTGACCAATTATTATAAAAATTAAGAGATAAGCTTAAAAATTGGTATCCCAAGTGGATTGATTATTTGTGTATGTACATATAAAGATAGTGATATCAAGAAATGACTCACATAGATGTAGAAATGAGTTAGTTCAATCTGCTTCAAGTCCAAGGATCATATGATGACCTGGAAGCTTCTCATGACTTGTGTAGCTGCACAGGTTGACCAACCAGGAAGCAGAAGACAGGCTGGAAGGTCACAGACTGGTAGTCGCAGAGCCAAATGAATCCAAATCTGCCAGTCTGCTGATGATTCCTGGGGTCAGTAGGCAATAGGGCAGGATACAGACCCAGGAGAAGTGAAGCTTTCCCATTGAGGTTGTTTAAGCAGGAGCATGCTTCAACCCTGGGAAATCTTTCTTCGAATCGCATGAAGATTGTTACCTGACCAAGAAGTTTCCAAGCCACCACAACTACTGATGGCTTACAGAGTAAATAACATTTTATTAGATTCCATCATGAGCTTGTTTACATTGTGTTAATTTATATTATAGGGGATTACTACCAAACTACAGAGAACTCTAGGTCAACAAAATTGACACACAGCCTAACTAATGCACTAAGGTAAGGAAACACATGTTCCATTAATAAACTACTGCTCTAGGAATCCATGCTCTTTATAGGCCATGGCCGGGAATTGAACCTATCATCACTGGTTCCAAATCTTATGTCCTCTCCAATCTCTCATATGTCATTCTGGTTGGTACACAAAGCTATGAAATTTTAGTTGATATTCCTAGCTCATTTTTTGCTATTGCTGCCCCAAAATCAATGGATTAGAGGGCCCTTAGTAGAATCAGTAATGTATACAAGTAATACAGTATCAGTGTCCCCAAAATACAATACTCAAACTAGAAAAAATAAAAATAACACTTATGGAGAAAACTATTAAAGTGATTTATTCTTTTGAAATCATTGCATTATTAAGTGAATAATATATGCAAGAATACCAATAAAAGGAAACTAATACTACAAACTAAAATTCTGAAAAAAACCCAAAAAGCCAATATAACAGGAACAAATATGCAGAACATAACCCATCATGTCTTTCTTGTCTTCACAATGAACCCAAATGTCCATCTGAGCAAAACTGCATGCTATGGTCTAACATTAGTACTTAAAAACCATGGTTACGTGCTATAAAGTAGGTAGCAAGGCCTTAACCAAATTAGTATTGTAAGGCCCGAGGGCCTCTTCATCCTTGCCAAGGGGTATACTAACCTTCTCTCCTTTCATTCAACACTGATTAGAATAGAATCAGAATGTATAGAATGTCTACAGACCTTTGCTAAATAACAAAACAATGTTAAGACCCATGATATGATGAAGTGACCAAGAATAAGGTGCAGATCATCTCTCACCATTCTCATCTGTAAAAGGACACCAATGGTACTTGTCAGCTCTGTCTGTTGCGGGAAAGCTGTGAAGAAGGGAGGACAGAAGCTTCATAAATACACACTATTATTAACAGGATGCTATTGATAATTGCAAAGCTCTTTTCCAAGCTGTATGAAACAACAGCAGCAAAAACAAAGCCATTGCTGAGGAGGTCATTCTAACACCCTGTTCTACTAGAAGTGCTCCATGGGATTTTCCTGGCCATGATCTTTACAGAAACAGTGTGAGGCCTCTCTCTCTACAGTGGTACAGCTGAATGGATTCAAATCATGAACTTGGAGGTGAGCGGTCCATTTCAAATGGTTTGTATCACACAGAGAGCCCTTCCCAGGGCACAGAGGCTGTGCATTGCTTCATAGGGCTCTAGGGAGTAAAGCAGCAATGCTTTACCCATATGGGAAATTGACCAGTCCAATGGATAAATGACTGACCCCCACATGGCACAGTCAGGTGATAGCCTATCATTGAATAATATAGATTAATATTTCCCAGTCCAATAATTAGCTGGGTGAGTCCAGATTGCTTCTGGCTATCACAGTGGTATAAAAGCCTCAATTGTCTTGTTATGTATAGGCATGGTTTCTCGAATGAAATTTAAAGCGAACTTTTCTATTTTTCCTGGGGCTCTTAAATTCTCAGATAACTTTCTTCCACACTTACTTTCTGGTTTCAATAGGAAAGAAAGCATAAAAATGCTGAGTGTGGAGTTTCTGGCCATCAGAATAGGGGAGGGTTTGAATGTCTCAAGAAATATTGGTTTCCTTGAAGCTTTCAGACATTTTCCCCCCTAACTGCATAAATAGCTTGGGGTGAAAGAAGGCAAAGACAAATGATGGGAAAGAAGTTGACAAGAGGGTGAAAATGTTGCATTTTCAAAAGAGAGTTGTCGGATAACTGCTGCTATCTCATGAAAAAAGGGAGAAGGAGGGTGGTGTAAATAGTTGACATGGCAGTATAAATAGTAGGTATCCAAGAATGGAGGATTTGGGTCCTATTCTTGATTCTGCCATGCGGTGTGACCTTAAGTAGCTATTTAATCAATTTTAGATTTGATCATTAAAACAAATAATATATAAGGTCTTGGAGTCTGTGTGGTGCAAATGGTTGTTAAGTTTGATATTAGCCAAAACGCAAGTTCAATTATATGCACAGGTATCTTGGAAGAAAGATCAAATGATCCTCTTAAAATTAAGCCACTGTAAATTTTATGTGGTAGAATTCTATTCTGACACATGTAGAACACCACAGCAACCATTTCTTAAGAAACCCTTTAACTAAAATTTATTATATAACTAAACTCCATCACAAATTTCCTTACTGTGTTAGCTAAATATTGCTTGTCTTTACACCTTCGGTAATATGAGAAAAAGGCAGTTTCAAGTTGCCCAGAAATCTTTTTGGATTTATTAAAACATTCCATGAAATTTGAGTATTGTTTTTCAAGATTGAGTTCCCCTAGGTGACCGATGCAAGAGTCCTATATGGTGCTTGTGAAATGAAGGGCATATCTCAGTTTGTAAATCATCAAGGGGAAGAGGGTTAATTCTGTTCACAGACTTCAAGAAAGAGTTCTTATCTCCATTAGCATCATATTCCTACCACTTTCAATACTGGTTTGCTAATTCACTTACATGGGTATCTCAGCATTTAATCCTAACATATAGCTGTGCAAAAACAATAAGAAACAAAGACAGAAGAGATAAAACTGCTTATCAATCTACTGAAGTTCCAAAACAATCTGTTCTTGTGACTGGGAATCCAGATACCTGAAAATTTTGTTGGTAAGATTATTTATTTTAAATAGCCAGACATCTTCAAATGAATTAGAAGTTTACTTGATTTGATCTAGGCAGACAGTACCTAAGTTAATGTCATCAATTGGCTTTGAGTTTATTCAATACAACTAATTTTAATAATATTAATGATAATTCAAGGTTTACTTTCACATAAACAGGAATTTAAAGTCACCACTTTCAGATGGTTCTCTTTGCCATTCAAAGTGTATGTGACTGTCACTGAAAAACATAATACCTTTAAATTTTTTAAATATATCATTTTATTGGGCTTCTTGCAATGCAAGTACATATTGAATAAGCCTGGCGAAAGGATTCAACCCCAATGTGCATTTTCCCTAATTTTAAAGCATACAATAGTCTCTTATTCTGTTTGCACTACTGCCTCTTCCTCCATAGTTCTGCATTAAAACAATGGAGAATTCGGGAAATCTTACACTTCTCAGTGTATTCCATAGTTTTGATCCACACGGTTGAATACCTGTGTATAGTCAATAAAACACATAAATATTTTTCTGGTATTTTTTGCTTTCATTCGAGAACCATCTGATATTAGCAATGCTGTCCTTTATGCCACATGTTCTTCTCAATCTAGCCTGAACTTCTGGCAGCTTCCCGTCAATGTACTGCTATACCCATTGTTGAATATCTTCATTAAATTTTAAAGGCATTTGATATTAGCAGAGTTGTCAATAACTCTTACATGGTCAAATTCATTTTTCTATCTTAAAGTGACACTTAATGCTGCCACAAGGCTTTTCTGCTTTATGATGTATTTCAGGAGAAGTTCTGATTCTCCAATAATTAGAATTTGAGGATTAATAAATTCATAAGCCCTTCCTTCGCTCCAGTTGAGTCTATATCCCTTTGCTCATGCCATATTATGGTAGGAGTATTGCTCAGACATGCCTCTAGAATAGCATTTATCTAGATAACAGTGTTAGGCTGGGCTGACTAGAGAAACAAATCCAGTGACACTCATATATGTGTAAGAAAGAGTTTTTTATCAAGAAATTTTATATATCAGGAAAATATCCCAGCCCAGTCCAGATCAAGTCTATAAGTCCAACAATAGTCCATAAGTCTGATAGTAGTCCATAAGTCCCTCTTTAGAATCACAAGGCGACATGCAATAATGCAGAATACAGGAAGGTTACAGGTCATGAAAAGTCTTAGGGATCCAATGGAGGTAGGCACATCTCTGAGATTCTGGCATGTCTCAGAGTGTCTGCCAGCAGGGAGGTGAAGATAGAGAGAGATTGGGGAGGTTCCCAAGGTTCTCCTTATGAAAAGGCCATACCCAGAAGGAGGCATCATCAGGCAACAATCTGATTAACAGGTTGAATACCCTTCCACTGTGATAAATATTCAAGTTGACATAAAATTATGTAGCTACCATAATGCTCTCCTCTATAGAGGACATTTGGTCAGTATTTTGACCGAAAGCTGTCATGTGTGTTTTAAGAGTATCCTCCCTTACTTAGGAGCAATCATAGCTCTTTAATTGCCATAGTTTTAGTTGCAACCTCTACTATAGATATACTTTCCTAGCTTTAAAACCAGAGACTGGGGCTACAAGTGAAAAACCTTATCTTTGATTTAAACTGGAGATGTTATATATTATTTTCATTTTTCAAAATAAAAGTTTTAATTGCTAGATAATTCTGAAATTATGCTTCCTAAGGCTGACTAGTTTTGGAACAAGGTTTAGATTATTAGACAAATGGAATGGAACAACTATCTGATCAAGGTTGTATTTGAAGTTTGTAGACTTATGGCTTACGGTCAATTCATGTGACCTTTCTAGCTATAGTTCCTTAAATGATATATTATGGTTCTGGACATTATGTGCTGGGACTATGGTTCTTTTTTGTGGGGTATTCTCTGTTATGCTGATAGACAGAAGGAAGGTGGGATTGAAACCTGACCTTGGTGGGGGTGGTAGGATGAGATTCATTGTTTTTACCTTGAGGGCATCTGTGAGATCCCACTTTAGTACTGGCCACGACCTTGGCCACATTCTTTGTTTCCTGAATGATATCCTTAAGCTCTCATCAGAGTGATGGTCATGCACAAGTCCAAACCCTGTGTTTGCAATTGGATGCGTGAGAATGCCACCATACAGTTCTATATACATCTTGCCTCACTTGGAAAGCCAGACCTCTATTTTCCTAATTGAGCTTTGTTAGAAGCAAGACCAGGTGTGGTCTTTGGACACTTTGGAATTCTGGTTCCAGACCATATAGTTGGCTCCCCTCTATCTAACTCTTGGATTTTGAATTTAACAGCACCCACCTCTTGAGGTATTTCCTCCAAATTTCATGAATTTCCGGGGGGTCCTGTAGAGAACCTCACAACCCAGGGACTTGAGGACAAATGTCCAAGAGAAAAGTGATGGGAAAATGGAGTAAAGTAGTATCTTTGGAGAGTTGGACATTTGGAACATCTTCATTCTCCAACTCTTTGGAACTAGTCTGATATTAGTTCTTGCAAGAGATCATTACCACAAATATATTAAGCTCTAGTCGCTGTAGTTAATTTTTTTACATTTATTTCTAAATCATATATATCTAACAATTGAACAAGTATACCCCATGTTCTAATTTACGTACTCCTTAGAGATAAATTCCTAACTTTTGTAGCTGGGGGAGCAGATAAGCTGTCAGAATGAAAGCACATTTGTGACTTTTGAAGTGGATGAATACATGATCAGCAGGCAATTTGATAGGTCATTGGCTCAAGTCTAAAGATCACAGGATTGAGGAGGCAGAGATATAGGATGCAGAACCAGCAGGAAGTGGACAGGCTGTCCCTCAGCATTCATTTTCATTGGCAGCAGACCATCCTCTTTCAATTGTTTGACTGCTCCAAGAAATCCCATCATGGAGATGGTTACATTAGATCTCATCATGGAGAATTGCTACATCTTAACTGCCAAACCTCTGAGATTATAGGACCAGAAAATGACACAGCATCTTAATCATTACACACACATTATACTTCCTTTCTATGATGAACTAGCTAAGAATACAGTTCTTCATATTTTGATTCAAAGAGATTCTTTGTAAAGTGAAAGGAGAATAGAACATGCTAAATTGAGTGCTCCGACAGTGACTACAATTCTTGCATCTTCTTACTCCTGAAAGATGCACTAACATACATAGAATGCTTACAAAAATATGGGGTAAAGAAGTCCCAAGTTCCAGTCAACTCATGATTGTGGGGACTTGGCATAAGATCCCCAGCTTCTGCCTGCAAACTATAAATCTCTCTCCACGTTGACTTCCCTACTCTGATAGCGACAGGAATACAGGGAGCCACATTTCTGCAATCATGAACTTCAGGAGGTCACGAAAGAGAATATTCACTGCTACTTACTGCAGCCTGGAAGAGACCTCAGGCCCTTTGTGCAAATGGAAGGAAGTATCCTACTTTCTGTATTGCAATTCTAAAATCACTTAAAGTTTTCTATTACTTTCTGAAGAAAAAGAAAAATCCTGGAGGCATCTGAAGATATTAGGTTCAAGACTTGCTGTGTGTGCCACTATTCAATGCATTTTTTCTTGTTTTTTGTTACTAGAATTCTTTGACACAGACGATGTCCTTCATTTCCAAAGGGAGAAAAATGTTGGCATTGTAGGCTAAAATTATTTTAGGACCATCATTAGTGCAGCAGCAACAGAGAGAAGGACATGAGGATCCGAAATTCAGCTTAGAATATGCCGTCTTAAGAATAGAAATAGGGTAGGGTAGAAATAGTAAAGACCAGAAAGGAGACTAGGTAAATGAGCCCCATACAGTTTTATCCTCTCCTTGGCAAGAATATCTCAACCCTTTTTGTCCATGTACTTTCCCCCGACATTGACTATTTATCTTTCTGTGACACAGACACTTTCAAAGTTCCTATTTACATTAAAAAAATTCTGCACCATCTATATGCATGTATATGTAATTCAAATTTAGCCATTTAAAGTTTTCAATTCCATGACATTAACTCATTAATTCCATGAGTCAACATAGAGTGCAACAAACAGAACCCTGGTGGCTAAGCGGTTGCACACTGAACTGTGATCAGCATGCTCAGCAGTTTCTTGGGAAGAAACATCAACCGGGCCTTCAATTCCCATAAACAATTACAGTCTCAGAAACCCTCAGGGGGTTGCAATGAGTCAGAATTTACTTGAGGAAGGGAGTTTGGGTTTGGGGGATAGTGCAACAGGCATGAATAAACAAATTTTCATCACCCCAAACAGAAACTTCTTCAACAAGAATTTTTTACTCTTCCCTCCCTTCGATCCCTAATGTTTCACTAATAGTTATGTTTGCCTTTGTATATTTGCCTCCGTGCTGACAGTGAGGAGGAATGGAAACATTTGCTAATGGAAGTCAAGGATCGCCTTCAGTATGGATTTGAGCTCAAGGTAAGGAAGGCCCCAAATTCTCACAATTGGACCAATAAGTAACATAAAGGTAAATGGGGAGAAGGTTGAAGCTATCAATGACATTGCCTTACTTGGATCCACAAGCCATGCTTATGGAAATAGCAGTCCAGAGATTAAATGGAACATTGCATTATGTAAATCAGTGAGGCAAGACCTCCTTAAAGTCTTTGAAGACTGAGGATGCTACTCTGAGAACTGAGGTGTGTCTGACCCACGTTGTGGTAGTCATCATTCATTGCCTCATCCACCTGTGAAAGTATCACATTGAATAAGGTAGTCAGGAGAAGGGTCAGTGCATTGGAACTGTGGTGCTGGAGAAGATCATTGAAAGTACCATGGAAAAACCAATCCCTATTGGAAGAAATAAGGACAGAGTGCTCTTTTGAGGCAAGGTTTGACAAGACTTTGTCTTACATACTTTAGACATGTTGTCAAGAGAAACCAGTGGCTAGGGAAAGACATCATGTTTGTGAAAGTGGAAGGGTGATGAAAAAGAGGAAGCTCCTCAATGAGATGGATTGATACAGTTGCTGTGCCAATGGACTTGGGCACAGGAACAATTTTGAGGATGGTGCAGGCCTGTTTAGGTTTTCATTCTGTTGTGCATAGGGTGACTATGGGTCAAAGGTATCTTGACACCACCTGAAAACAACAACAACAACAACAACAACAACAACAACAAGAACATTAGTCTATTCTAGATATTTTATGTAGCTGAGATGATACATTATTTGTCCTTCTGTGTCCAACTTATTTCACACAGAATTAAAAAAAAATTCATCTGTGCCAGATACTGTGCCAACTTTATTTCTTTTTTTGGGTGAGTAATCTTATATCATATTTTTGCTTATTTATCTACTGATAGTCATTTTCTACTGATAGTCGATATCTACTGATGGTCGTTTCCCCCTTTTGGCTAGTGTAGGTAATCTTGCAATGGACAGTGTCATACTCGTCTTCGAGTCAATTCTCATTTCTATTGGATAAACACTTGGCAATGAAATTGCTGAGACATGTGATATCTATATTTTTGAAGAACCATTAAATAACCCCAGACTGATTGCATTCTCACTATTTATGCATAGCAGTTCTAATTTTGCCACAGTTTCAACAACACCTATACCCCTCACTCCCAAGTGATAAGCAAGCTTAGTGGGTGTAAAGCAGTAGCTCACTGTGCCTGATTACATTCTTACAGTAGTTTGGATCCCTGGGCATGGAGTGATTATGTTATGGTATGATTCACTATAACTGCAAGGTCAGCAGCTCAAAGCTACCAGCTACTCTGAAAGAGAAAGGAGAGGCTTTCTACTCCTACAAAAGCATGACAGTCTCAGAATCTCGCAGGGGCAGCGCTGCCCTGTACTTTAGAATCACTAGGAATCAGAAGTGACTCAAAGGAGTGTGCTTTCAATATAGGCTTGCACAAAGCGCATTCTCTCCTTTTATCATTTAAAGGCATCACACTCTTGGACTCTAAGGCAGACAATATTTTTACTCCTTTTTAAAAGCAAAAATGGATAATGGAGGCTTTAAAAAATTTGAAAATGGGTGCAAGACCATGGCTTCCTGTTTCTCTAGCTAAGGTCGTCACAATAAACTATGCTGCCTCCTCCCCTGTCCTGGCTCTCACTGAATCTGTGAGACTAAATCACCCCATTACCGACTAAAGACATGAGGTTGTAACATCAGCAGATGCACATAATGAGATTTTTCTTTCTCTTCCCTCCTGAATCACAGGAAAGCTGTTTTTGCTCACTATAATCAAGTTCTCCCATCTATAAAATGGAGGGGCAGGCATGGAATTGAGAAGTGGTATCTTCTCCTCATTCCTTCTACAGATGATTCCGTGATTATATACATATATGAGATAATTACCAGGTGAGCAATTTGAGCTCTTAAGGGAAAAAAAAAAAGATGTCATATAAATTGAAGGCATTATCTTTATTTTTATTGCTTGGATTAATTGGGTCTGAACATAATATAACAATAAAGACATTATCTAGGTATATTTTAATGATCTGTTTTGAGGTATAAAGATGTGTAGAAATCTAATTTGATGCTGGGGTAAGACAATTATTCAACTTCACAGTGCATATGGAACCATTCTAATCATGAAGCTGTGTGGATTTATCTAGTCCTAGGCAATCTCTGTTTTTGTTTCACATTCTGTAATTATAAGTAATATATGTTTATTGGCATCTTGGCATGCGTTATTGGGATATCTTAACTTAAAGAAATCAATCTATTAACAGTCACTATTTGCAAACGTGTCAATCTCTGTTTGATTCAAGTCTCATGACAGAGTGACATCTTATCTCCTAGAAGCTTCCAGGCATACTGTCCTAGAACTAATAGGTGAGTGGGACATAAGGTAAGCCCTGTTCCCTCAAGGATCAAAGAGATTGATAAGAGCTTTCTGGGGTTTGGATGGCAGCCCCAGTACTTATTGCATATTCAGGACGACCAAATGTCTTCACTGGCTGATAACAATCCCACGTGTACTCTATTGCATCACCAAGATGATAAGTAAGCCCTCCTTTTCATTCTCAAAAGGATAGTGTCACCCTCTGCAAATCACAAACCCTTGAATTCTTATTTTCCTTTATCTGAATATTTTTGGAAAATCCCCCGCCCTGTTGTAAGTGTTCATTAAGAATTTTTCTATTTTCAAGAATCGCTAGCTGGTGCAAACAGGTTAGTGCTTGTCAGAGAAATTCTCGGTTAACAGTTGCAGTTTACCCAGAAAAGCCTCAAAAGGAAGGTCTTGAGATGTACTTCCCAAAATCCTGTCACTAAAAATTGTATAGAGCACAGAGCTATTCTGGCCTCCATGGGGTCACCATGAGTTAGAGTCAACTCTGTGGCCAATGGTTTGGCTTAGTTTTTTTTTAATTATTACTTTTCGACAACTCATTGTTATTGAGTCAATTCCGATTTGTGGCAACCCAATACGACAGGGTAGTACTGCCACTGTGGGTTTCTGATATCATAACGCTTATGGAGGCAGAAAGCCACATCTTTTCCCCAAGGAGTGGCACACTTGGCAAAGTAGCGGGGCATCCGAAAAGGGGAAGACTTGACAAAATGGGGTAACACAGATGGTTTCTAACATCACCATTGTGAGGACAACACAGAACGGGGCAGTGTTTCATTTTACTCTACATAATGTAGCTATGAGTCAGGACTGATCCAACACTATCTAAGAACAACAATTTTTATGTCATATTCTATGATTAAAATTGATGATAAATATTACTAAGAATTATGTATGGGCTGTAACTGAAGGAGGTCCATAGCAAGCAATACTTTAAGTTAACCTTACGGGGTGACAATGACCCTAGTAATGTCATTGTGTTAATTGATAGAGCCCGAACCTCACACTTGGACAGATTCTGGAGTAGAGAGGAGCTGACAGAGTACAAATTAGAAGCTCCTTGGTGATTTCAGCAAACTACCTTGAATTATTCTTTTCCTGTCCTGACTGGCTAGTTTTTATGTGATTTCACAGGGTTAAAGAGATAGAGATACGTAAACATTCCTTGATTCTTTCCAGTGAAGTGCCACTCTCGATGTAGTAGGTTATTTACTGACCACAAAATGAGACACCTCTTCTCCGGAACATGCAAGGTGCATTTATTTAGGAAAAAAAAAAGAAAAAGAATGGTTCTAGAGGCAATAAAACTAATGATCTGAAAATATCTTTCGTGATTATATAGATAGGTCTCAAATTCCATAATAGGTGTTCTTACTATCTTCATAGAGGAGAGATATGGAGGAGAAGCCATACTACCATAGATACAGAGACAAAAAACCCATTAACATGGAATCAGTTCTGACTTATAGAGATCATATGCAGTGCTGCTTAGCAGACTCATCTTTCTTCCTGCAAAGTGTCTGGTATGTTTGAAACGATGACGTTTCAGGTAGCAGGCCAGTGCCCAATTCACAGTGCTCCAGGACTCCTTCTGTAAAAAAAAGAGGCTGAAATTAGACTCATGTAGGCAAACACCAAGGATGCAGCAACCATCTTATTAAACTGGAAGAAGCGAGGAGGGATTTTGTCTGGAAATCCTGTAGAGAGAATGTGGCCCTGTAACACCTGGATTCTGAATGCTTGTTCTATACAAATAAGACCGAGTAATCTTCAGGTATTTAAGCCACCATATGCGTGGCAATTTCTTCCAGAAGTCCTAGGAAACGAATAAACCAAATATGAATGCTTTCTTGCAACTAGGCAGGGGCTTTCACAATGTCAATGAATTTACATTTGATGCTTCTTGACTCTTCTTTGGCCTTTTCTTGCTCTTAAATCCCACTGAATCTCTTCCCAGAACTCAACCTGCCTTTGTTCCCTCAATGTTCTGCTCTCGTGGGATAAAAAATGTTCACAAACAACTGATTAGAATCCCACCCTCAGGGAGAAATGATATTTACCTGGGATTTAAAGTTCTAAAATACAATCCAGATTCCAATGATGAGCAAGAGATGGTGAGGTTCTGTACTTAGTCAACACTTTGCTTAATGCTACCCTTCTACTAAAGTTATGGTGTAATTTATCAAGCATATCTGCTATATCTAAATTTCTTCCTCTTCTTCCATGTACTTGTCAGTTTGAAATTGGTGAATATATTTTAAATAATCAGTCCTTGGACCAATTGACACCCATGGTGACTCTATAAAGCAGGGCAGAACTACCCTTAAAGGTTTTTGACACTGTAACACTTTATGGTCATAGAAAACCTCATTTTTCTCACCGATGATTTTGAACTGCTGACCAATGGACTAGCAGCCTGAAGCATAACCCCCATTTCACCAGGATTCATACTTAGAATCTCTCTTTCTTTTTTTTTTCAAGAACTCTGTAGCCCCTGGGCAAAATAAGCCTTGCTGTAAATAAGATTCCCTGCAACCTGTGAGGAGAAGAAATTGTAAAGTCAGAGCCAACAGAGCCAAAGAGTCTTGAAGAGATATCTGTCCCAAGCTACTCCCTGTCTTAAAATCAAGCCATTCCGGAGAGCATCCACCAAGAGGTGTTTCATCAGTGGGAGACGTGTGAGTGGTTTCACCTCCCCCCTCACTTACCTGGTTTGTAAGCGATGGCTACAGTGACGAGCATGTGAATGGGAATAATGGTGACCATCGGGCCTCTGAAACCAAGCAGAGCTCCTAAGAGTTCATGTGGACATGGGCCCCTGGTCCTCAATCCTAGGACCAGGATTGACCAAGGGTGAATTGAGCTGGAAAGTAGATAGAGTGAGAGCTGCGCTGTGCAGAAGAAGACAGTCCATGGGACACTTCCAGGGAGAAGTGAAAGCAAGTGAGAAGAAAGGATGGCTGATGAGGTCCCTTTCCAAGTGGTCAAATGCTTCCTTTGTGCAAGGCTGGGCGTGCGGAGACACAGCACTATGGGGAATGCCCAGTGCGGCTCTTGGTTAGGCTGTGAAACATGACACATCCATCTCTTCTCTTTTGTAGCAGTAGGGCCACACTCTAATTGCATTCTGTTCTAGAGACTCCTGCAGTGGACCGGTATCCTCAGTGCATGCACTGGATGCCTCCTGACCTGTCAGCCACAGATGGAAGCTGTTCTGGGATTGCAAGTCCTCCCAGGCCAGGGCCATAAGGACGAGTGGACTCAGAGTCAGAGCATCTGGGATTAAATCCAGGCTTCTTGGCACACCCATTGAGTGACCTTGGGCAGGTCATCTGCTATCTACTGTCCTCATCCGTCAAATGGGTATATAACCTGCCTTGAGAGGCTGTCATGGAGATTAAAACGGGTAATATGCGTATGGTGGTTCCTGGCCCTACTGAGAATATTGGAATAGGAAACTTTCTATCTGGGAGGGATAACTGGACCAGTTTCAGCAAGAATGACCATCTAGTTTTGATCGAACCTTTAGCTTATAAGTGATGGAAACAACTCCTACAAGAAGATCCCTGATGCTACAGATGGACTTGCTCTCTTCAAGTTTAATGATTTTTTACGAGTATTTCCTAGGCCTTCAGGCTCTCTGGAGCCTACACAATATGAGGATTCTAACAGGTAAGAGAAACACAGAACAGTAGGCTTACTGCGTTTCATCCTGATTTGCTAGAAGTGGACAGGGAATCATTTCTTCCCTCAAGTCCGACCTTACTCATTGTCATCGTTAGTGAACACTGTGAGTTGGATGGCACTCCAAGTGACCCTCCGTGCAATGGATTCAAACAATGCCCACCGTGCACCATTGTTGCGATGTGTGAGTCCACAGTGGTAACCACATTGTCAATCCATTTTGATGACTGTCTTCCTTTGTTTATAGAACTCTTATTTTAGCAACCGTGAAGTGGTTCTTCGGTATCTAGTCCCTGTGTATAACATATCTAAATTAATTGAGATGGAATCTCACTACCTTCACTTATAAGGAGCATTCTGGATGCATTTCCAAGCCATGTTTGTTCATTCTTCTGGAAGATCCTTCTCATATCAGTATTCTTTACCAACACCACAATTTAAATGCATCAACTGATCTTTGATATTCACTGACCAGCATTCATATTCATATGCAATCATGGAGAATATCATGACTTGGGTGAGGTGCATATTAATCTTCAAGTGACACCTATTTTTTTAACACTTTAAAGAAGAATATTCTAGTATATTTACCCAACACAATAAAGCATTTGACTTCTTGACTCCTGCTTCCATGAATGTTGGTTGTGGATCCAAATAAAATAAAATATTGATACTTTCACTCTTTCTTTACTTATCATGATATCATGATAAATTATAGCTCAGTTGCAAGGATTTTTATTTTCTTTTTGTGTAGGTGTAATTCATTCTGAAGACTGTAGTTTTTGAACTTTATAGGTAAGTGCCTCAAGTGTCCTTTTGCTTTTAGCAAACAGTGCTCTGCAATTGGCATAGGGCAGGCTGTTAAGGAGCTTCCTGATAATCCCATGTCCCATTTTTCTTTATATAGTCCAGCTTCTCAGATTACTTTCTCATTATGAATAGAGAGTCATATGGTTGAAAGACACAAGCCCTGATGAACAGCTTTTCTGATATTCACTATGCAGCATTTTTATATTGTATTTAAATGACTACTCTTTGGTCTATATTTGAATGATTACTGTTTGGTCTATGCCAAAGATTAATTAATGCATTTAAATTGTAGTGTTGGCAAAGAATACTGAATATACCAGGAACTGCCAGAAGAACAAACAACTATGAGCAAAAGTAAGTGTTCTGAATTTATCATTCTTTGCAATGCTATCCATACTTTTTTATGATTCACAAAGTTGAATGTCTTTGCATAGTCAGTAAAACACAGGTGAATATTTTTCTACTTGAAATCACTCCTTGTAAGTCCTCTTCTGAATCCAGAAACTGAGACTTTTGGCAGTTGTCTGCACCCATTTTTCAATTATCTTCATTAATATTTTACTTATGTGTTCAATAATTTCCATATTTCACTAGATCACTTTTCTTTAGAATAAGTAATAGATAGGGTTACTTTCCAGTCAGTTGAATATGTAATTGTCTTCCAAATTTATTGTCATAGATGGGTTAGTGCTTTTGGTTTTGCATAAACTTTTCAAAATATCATTTTTTTAATTTTAAGATTTTTTTTTACTGTGAATTAATTTGACATTTGCTACCTTAAAATCCCCTATGATTGTTTTCTAATCCTCTTAAGTTTGGCAATGTAGCAACTTTCATTCAAATGGGCCTTAAGTGCTGTTAATTATATGCCATTGGTACAAAATAATAAAAAAATCACATTAAATATAATTTTTGAACATAATATCTCAAATCTTATCAGTTCAGTTGTTTGACAAACTAATTGCATCATCATTAGAGAATAATAAATAGAATAACAGACTCAACATTAACCAGTAACAGTACCAAATGATTTCTTACATGCCTATAGTACTGTTAATCCTCTGGTCTGAAATATAAAATCATATGGCCATTCTAAAAGAATATGCTCACACATTTCTTATATGTTCAATCAATTACATATGTGTATTTTAAGTAAGCACAAGATATGTAACTCTATTTGAGATGTATATTACAGGGGCAGCTAAAATTTACATCAATTTTTTATTAAAAGCATTTTATTGGGGGGGGCTTACAATACTTATTACAATTCATACATCAATTACATCAGGTATATTTATACAAAGGTTGCCATCATTATTTTCTAGACATTTCTTGATGGTCATTAAGTTAATTCTTTTTCCCCCAGCATCTTCAATGAAGCCTGAGAAAAAGACCCAGTCCTGTCCAGATCAAATCCATAAATCTGATATTAGCCCTTATATCTAATACCAATCTATAACATCATCTTGAGACTAACAAACATATGCAAGGCTGCTGAATGCAGGAAGAACACAGGTCAGTGGACAGGAAGTCTTGTGGATCCAGAGGCTTTGTAAGCAACTCAGCACTGGCAGTGTCTCCATATTGTTCCTCCAGCTCAGGAGGAACTGATTGCATCAAGGTAAGTCCATGTATCTTCTCCTCAGGAATGTCTCACCGGGAGTGAGTGGAGAGATTGTGTCTCTTGCCTCCAAGGAGGAAATAACAGGTTTCCCAGAATTCTCAGGAGAAAGGCCATGTCCACACAGAGGGTTCATTGGCTATCACCTGATTGATAGGCTAGAATCCACTGCTTCACTCTTAATTCTCTCAAATTGACAAATGATCATATAACTACAACATATGTGCTTCATATATAGTAGTTAAAAGGGCAAAATGATATGAAGCAAGGAAAGAGAATGTTTCACACTGATGGATATATAGTAAATAGTTGTTATCTTAAGTAGGACCAAGGAAAGCAACATTTTTTTTCCAGATGTTTGTTTCTCTTGGCTTGGCTTAAATCCTGTGGGAATAGGAAAATAAATCTGAGCTTTGATTTTTACCTAGGAGATGTCTTCTAAGCCATACAGGAAAAGTTGGATGTATTTGTCATTAGGATTCTCTGGCTTGGACATGACTGAGTTAGGACAGGGATGGATATATTGTAATCTTTCATTGATCAATGGAATGATGGGCCCCTTGATGAAGATTGCTAAAATAGCTACTAATGGAAAAATATATTCATCTGGGTTATAGGGCATTTGATCAAAATTGGTTTAATAAGGGAAGTGATCATCAATAGCAACTTTGATCAGCAAAAACTTTTTATGTAAGAAGACAGAAAGATAGTTGATTTCCTAGGTTAAATCATAAATTTAGTATCAGTTTTCTGACCCCTGAAAACTTCCTCTGGGTCAGAGTGTAACTCCACTCCAGAGGAATTTCAATGGATGTTTTGGGAATTAGGTAGCCAGGTTTTTCTTCCAAGACATCCCTGGAAGACTTGAGCTTCTAATCCTTGGGTTAGCATTCAAGTATGTTAACCATTTGCATTACCCAGGGACTGTTTGTTGAACACACACACACACACACACTCACTGCCATCAAGTCAGTTTTAGCTCATAGTTTGTTGAACACTAAAACAAACAAACAAAAAACAAATCTATTGCTGTCAATTTCATTCCAACTCTTAGCGACTCCATTCAAGAGTTGTACTGACCCACAGGGTTTCTCAGATTGTGATTTTTATGGAAACCCCTTATTTTGCCCATGAAACGATGACTGGTTTCAAACCCGGACATTTTGGTTAGTAGCTGGATGCTTGCCAATTGTATTGTTGCCAGATCTATGACTCCTTGTCCTACTGTATTAGCCAATTGAAATAAAGCACACACTGCAGGAGAAGCAGATAGGGATTTAACAACCTGCACAGACAAAGAGCAGGTTGAGGCCTTGCAATCAAAATGCTCTCTAAATTTGGGCCAGCTGGCTTTCTTATTTCCTCAGACTTGTGTGAGTCTGCTTACCTTCCACCCTTCTCAATCCTATAACCTACTCTGTCCATAAATGAAGCACTGACTTGTGAGTCATGTTTCCCCAGGTGGTCTCAAGAGGGGACCATTCACTTGAAAAATCAGCTTGGTGAGAACAACTGGTCAGATTATGGTGATTCTTGGGATCAGAGTTAGTTGGCGGACACTGATGCATGGACTGCATGTGCTCTGGGACCTGGTTCATGAGGAGCATGGAGCCATTCTGTGTAGAAGGGTTTTGGTAAAGAATGTTGTTGACTAGGATGCACGAAAACCAAGAGCAAACTCACTGTCACTGAGTTGATGTCAACTTATAGTGACACGTTCTGCTCTCCTGAAGAGGTGCTGCTATGGAAATCTACAGGGGTCATTTTATCTTGCCTTATATGGTGGCTATGAAGATGTACAAAGGTGGGTCACATAGAACAAAGCAAGTGGGGAATCAGAAAAAAGGGAGGATGCTAGTCTAAAGGTCTCAATTGATAACCATCAGTGCTTCTGTTGAATAATGATTGCTCATAATTGAACCTGAGCTTTATCCTGATGACTGGATCTACAGTGCCAGAAACAATCCTCCCTCAAACTCCTGAGGCCATGGTTGAACCTTGGTCACCTGCTGGATCATCTCCCCTTAAAATAGATTCTATTTGAGCACTCATGACCTTAAATTTTAATGCATCTGGGTCAAAATTATTTCACTTTATCAGAGAAAGTATCGTAATATTGAACTTCAAAATGGAAGCGATTAAGATTCCTCTTTTTTTTTTCTTGCCTCTGATCCTTCTGCGTTGTAAAACTGTAACCACATTGTCCCCAGAGATGGCCTCTGTATATCCAGAGGCTGTGTTTTTCAAGGCACAAATGAGCCTTTTACACTGTTCAGCAAGGCAGTCATAGCCAAATTAACTTACATTTACATAATCAAGAGTGGCAATTCTTACATGTCACAGAACAATAAGATTTACTTGGAGGTGACTTTCTGCCTTTACCTGGACAAAATAGCAGCAGGCAGCCTTTAAATAACTTCTCCTACCATAGTTACACTTAGTTTGATCCTTCTAAGTTAGTTTCTTTTCCAACAGATGTGTAAGCCAGTTATTCACATTTGTCATCAAACTTTTTAAAGAGTGTGTACATTTGTGCTTTTATTTGAGGGTAGCTTAATTAAATGCACCTGTATATACTTTACAATTATCTATAAGCTGAAAGGATTGTTGAATGCCATGCATTGAGTTTTTGGAAGTGCTTTTAAATCTTCAGTTTGACAGATAACAAAAATTGAAATGATTATTATCATACAATTTTTAAAAATCCCCATACATTCCCTTTATTTTCCTTTGACTGACAATATGAATATAATGCTTCTGTGGTCAGTGAAAACTACTCTGTGGAATATGAACAAATATTTCCCCTGTAACGATTGTTGTTTTTCCATTACAAATTCCACGAACTCTCAGGGCAATAGCATTTTCCCATTTCTTTTTAGCTTCTTTGGACATTGCAATAAGAAAGAAAAAGTAGGAGAATTGAAAACAATGGATGTAGGGCTCATAAAACTAAAATCTGCCTACTTCATAGGATGAATGAGAAGGAAATAAATAAAATCTCACCAAAAGTTAAAACAGTAATCAGAGAGCAGCTGTTTAGAAGACAGAGATAAAAGCAAATGGCAGAAAGGCCAAGGGAAGCAGAGTCTTGAGAACAGGAGCAAAGGGGCTGTGAAGGCTTTGAGTGATTGGCTCAAAGAGAGTGGAACATTAAAGGAGGCTTTGAAAAAAGCCTCAAACACAGAATGAAAAAGGCTAGTTAAGGAGGGATTACTTTATCTTGAGGAAAGGCATGTTTTATTTATATATATATAAAACCAGAAATACAAAGTTGTATCACTTTGCTTAGTTCTTTTTCTTTTTAGAAATGGGGTTATTTTGCAAAGATGGTTTGGCATGAGTGGATCAAATAGATAACCCTGACTTATTTTACAGAAATTCTTGATGCATAAAGTGAAAAAAATATGGCTCTGGGTGGGGTGAGAGCAAGGGGTAAATGAATAATGGCAGCAAATTCACTGTTTGCTTTTTATTTTTTTCTTAATTTTTACCCTAACCCTAACCCTATCAACTTCATTGTTTTATATTGTGTGAAATTGAAGAAAAGCGATGGAGTAACTGAATATAAAGAAACATGGAATATGAATGTGAGGTGAGAAAAGTGAGTCACTTGAGAAAAAAGGCAAAATGAAAATATCTTCTTCTGCCTCCAAATTATTGTCCTGATAGTCTCTTGCATGCTTCCAAACAGCTTATAGCTATATTACTCTTCTATTCCCAGAGTGGAATTATCCTCCTGACTCTTACTGCTCTGGCTATACTTCAAGCAGCTGGATCTCATCTCAAACTTAAGTCTTCAGAAAACTTGGCAGGTGTGTGTGTGTGTGTGTGTGTGTGTGTTTGTGTATGTGTGTGTGACATCCACAAAAAACAGGTAAATGCTGTCAACTACTAAGTAAAAGGTTGGAGGTTCATACCCATCCATCCAGAAGCATTTCAGAAGAAAGAACTGGTTCTCTACTTATAAAAAAAATAAGCCACTGAATAACGATATTTCAAGACTGAATACTGTTAAGATGTTTATGCTATGCAAAGTGAACAATGTTTCACCACAATTCCTTTGGGCTGTGTGCATATTTGTTAAAGTATTAAAGTAACAGATAGACTTTTGGCCTTTACTTAAGTCTTCCCTCAACAAAAGGATACCTTTTTTTCTAACACTCTGGAACTGTGTGATATTCACATTCCCGACACAATTGCTTAAGACAACATGGGTGCATAAGCAAAGGTGGTAAAGAAAACTGATGGTGCTTGACTATGTAAAGATATAGTGTATGACGTCTTAAAGGCTTGAAGTTAAACAAGGGCCAACTGGCAGGGAAGCAGCAAAGCCCACATGGAAGAATCACACCAGCCTGGGTGATCATGAGGTGTCTATGGGTTAAAAAAACAATTATAGCCATGGGAAGGAGAGGGGTCAGAGTAGAGAGGCAAAACCCATCTGTTGACAATTAGACATTCCCTCACCAAAGGGACATATGGAAGGGACAATTCATTTATGGTGCAGCATAGCACCTACAAAACACACAAAAGTCCTCTAGTTCCTTAACGCTTCCTTCCCTCACTGTCATGATCCCAGTTCTACTTCACAACTCCTGGTAGACCAGAATATGTATATCGGTACAGATTAGTGCTCTGCACACATGCACAGCCCTCAGAAACAGTAATGGGAGTGGCCTTCCCTGAGGGTATGGGGAAGGTAGGGAAAAGGGGAAGGGGGATAAGAGGGAGCTGATAACAATGATGAAAGCATAATCCCTCTCCAGGGGGATGCATAACAGAAATGTGGGGGAAGGGATACAGCGGCAAGATATGAAAGTAATAATAGCACATCATTTACGAAGGGTTCATGAGAGTGGTAGTGGCAGAAGAAGGGAAAAAGAGGAACTCATATCAAAGGTCTCAAGTAGAAAGATAATATTTTGGAAATGATAATAGCAACCTATATACAAGTTTGCTTGATAGAATTGATTCATGGAGTGTCACGATATCTGTAAGAACCACCAGTAAAATGACTGTATATTTTAAAAAATTGTGGGGGCTGAGCCTTGGTGGCCTAGTGGTTGTGTACAGGACTGCGGCCCACAGGGTTGACGGTTCACATTTAACAGCAGCTCTCCAGGAGCAAGGCTGGGCTTCCTACTCCACCGGGGCAGTGATGCCACCCAAAAAATTTGTGAATACTCTTTTTTGCAGAAATAGAAAAAAACTTCTCAGCCTTAGATGGAATGACAAGAGGCCAAAATTAAACGAGAATAACAAAGAGGCCTTGCACACCCTGATTTTGAAACACATAGCTCATTTTCTACTCCTACAAACAGCTATAACCTCAGAAATCCACAGGAAGTCACCGTGAGTCAGCATTGAGTCAACGGCAGTGAGTTTGGCTTGGGAGTTGGTTATATAGCTACAGGAAAGAGCCCTGGTGGCTCATCACGTGAAGCATTGGACTACTAACCTGCTCCTCTATGGGAGAAAGTCACCAGTTCTTCTTTGGGAGAAAGACGGGGTTGTTTACTGCCATAAATATTTATATTCTTGAACACTTTATGAAGCCATTCTACTTTGTGCTATAGAATTGCTCTTAGTCAGAAAGGACTTGATGACAATGGATTTATAAAGCTGTAGTAATCAAAATACCCTGGTTCTTACATAGTAACACACACAGACAGACAAGTGCAATAGAATTATGTGTTCAGAAATAAACCTACCCCTCCACGGTCCACTGACTTTTTATAAGGAAACCAAGTCTATTCAATGAAGAAAGAAGAATCCCTTCAATATTCAGTGTTGGGGAAGTTGCATCTCTACATGCAAAAAAGTAAACGGGGCTTATGTCTCACACAATACAAATAAGCAAAAATAAACTCAAAGTGCACTCCAGCTAGAAATATTGAAAGGAAAATGGTAAAATTCTAAGTAGGGCTAGCTTTTTATAATGGATTATTTCCTATGCTAAAAAAATTACAAATTGCAAAAATTAGGCCAGGGTATAAACAGCCTTGTTAACATACAGAACACATTGGAAAGTGGATTATGGCAGATATGAACAAGCTAAAATATAATATCTTATCATTTAATCTCCCCTTTAACCCATTTTAAATTGTTCTAGATTTTAATATTTTCTGTTCTCATTTCAACTTGTTTTTTTCTGTTTCATTTGTTTTGTTGCTAGTTTTCTTTTTCACTCTTTGCTTTTTGTTTCTGTATGTTTATGTATATATATTTCATACAGGAAAATCCGTTTGGGTGAATCTATAGAGATGGCAGCTGGATTAATGATTCAATGGAGGGTACAACAGAGAGTTGGGGGAGAAATAGGGAACTAGTAACAAAGAGTACAAGAAAAAAGAAAATGCTCTTAAATTAAATGTGGTAGTGATTACATAACTCTCCCTGATATGAATGAACTATTGAATTGTGATATTCGGATTTTGTTGAATAAAACTGTTTATTCTAAAAAACAATTAAATGGGACACTCTAGAAATTAGAAATTTTTGTTCATCATGAGATTTTTCTCAAAAAAGACAAGACACTGACTAGAATGTCTTCAGAGACTATATTTCTAATAAAGTCTAAACCAAAAACTATGTTACTTCAAGTAAGACAAATATGCTAGTCATAAAATGAGAAAAGCCTTGAATAGACATTTCACTTAAGAGCACATTAAAATTGCCATCAGACGCATAAAAAGGTGGTAAGTGTCATTAGCCATCAGAGAAATGCAAATCAAAAGCACAATGATATAAAATGTCTCTGTCATTAGGATGGCTACAATAATTAAACAGAAAATATCCAATGTTCGTGAGGATGGACGGGAATTGGAACTCTTGACAATTAATGAGGAAAATGCAAAATGTTACAGCCATTCTGAAAGAAAGAGACATACGGTTTTTCCTTAAAAAAGCAATAAATAGAAATAGCATATGATCTAGTAATTTCACTTCTTAGGTAGTATGTTTGGCCGGGTTGACTAGAGAATTCCAGTGACATACATATTCGTTTGGAAGAACTTCATATCAAGAAGTTGTTATATATTCAGAAAATATTCCAGACCAGTCCAACTCAAGTTCATAAGTCCATTTAAGTTCCTAAATCCCTCATTAGATTCGTCACATGCAATGATGCCAAATTCAAGAATCTTTCAGGTCAGGGACTGCAAAGTGGTGGGATCCAATGGCAGCGACAGGATCGCAGGGTCACAGCCACTAGGTTCAGCGTTTGGGATGATGAAGGCAGAGAGAGAGGAAAGGTTCCCAAGACCTTCCTTATGAGAAGGTCATACCCACAAAGAGTCACCATCAGGATGTGACCTGATTGACAGGCTGAATTCCACCCCTACACTATTATATATCTTCAAGTTGACATGAAATGTAACTCTCATGGAACTACCACTGATATTCACCAAAGATAGTGAAGGTTCAAAAAACAATTCTTAGGGGATTTTGGGAACTGTCTCTCCTAGTCTAAAGTCCATTTTAGCAACTCCTTAGGGGCTTTGTGGATTTGCTTTGCTTCTGTTGCTGATTTTTAATGTATTCTTCTTGGTTCACCCCACTGTGGGATGTTCACACTGGACTAACTCCCTGCTGTGAGCCACCCTATTGTCCTCTGACATGCTATGCTCCAGTGAGGAGAGATCTTGTCCCTAGCTGTGGTCAGCCTTACAGGTCTCTCTGTGCCTTAGCAGCACCGCCCAGGGGTGTCATCCTCAGGGTTCAGTGTACAAAGAGGGGGTCTATACCCTCACTCTCTCTTTTTCCTTCTTGGTGTGCTTTAGTGCAGGCATGGCACACTTGCCTCTCTCCCCAACCTGTAGGTTTAACATTGTCCTCTGCAGCATATACTTCTAAGGAGGAGCTCAGGCTGGCTCTGATTTGGGTTGGCCCTGTAGCCCACTCTATTCATCAGTTGCTCCATGTGGCTATGTTGCCCTCAATGTTTGATGTCTGCATGCACAATCCCAATTTAGTGTAACAGCCAATATCCCCCACCCCCACCCCTGGCTAAGTTAGTGCCCTGCTTGCTCAGTGCCATCATCTCAAGGGGACAGTTATGGAGGGAGGAGGAGGTGCAGGAATGGAGTAGTGAGTATAGAACACCATAGAAAGAGGGAAAATTAAGGAATTAAAATCAACAATGAGGAGGACATGAAGATCCTGGGGGTGTTGGAGCAATAGCCATCTGCCTGAGAGCAATTATTAAGAGGCTGATGAAGGGTAAGCATGAAGCTGGGGCAAGAGGAAGGTAATAGGAAACAGAGGGAAAATGTAGAAAGCAAAACTATAGATAGAGGTATAAACATAGGTGTATACATATGCAAATACAGTGATTCATAAAAATAAAGGTATTAGTGTATGTACATATATTTCTATGGCAATACACTGAGATAGTCGACAGATCAAGCTCTGCCTCAATGAAAGAACACTGTTTTAAAGAACCTGGCATTCTGTGTTGGTCACCCTCTCTGCATGATCATGGAAGAAAAAATGCGTGCACAAGCAAATGTCATGAAGGAAGCTGATGGTGCCCTGCTACCAAAAGACATAGCATCTGGGGTCTTAAAGGCTTGAAGTTAAACAAGCAGTCATCTAGTAGAGAAACAACAAGCCCAAAGGCAAGAAGCACATCAACTTGTGCAATCACGAAGTGTCAACCATCCAATATTAGGCATCAGAGATCCCAAATAAACAAATGGATCCCATATTGTTTAGAATGAGGTGGGTTAGAGTGGAGAATCCAACCCATCTATAGAACACACACACACACACACACACTATCATGACCCCAATTCTGCCTTCCCTTGTGGTCTAGACCAGAGCATGTACACGGGTACAGATTAGAGTTCCCAACACATGGAATCCAGGTTGGGTAAACTCCTCAGAAACAGATATGGAGGTAGTGTCAACAGGAGAGTAGGGTGAAGGTAGGGAAGAGAAGGAAAATTCATCGCAAAGATCAACATATGGCCACCTTTACCCCAGGGGGAAAACAGCAGAAACTGTGGAGGAAGAGAGATAACAATCAGTGTAAGATATGGGAATAGTAATAATTTATGGTTTAGCTAAGGGCCACGAGGGTGGGAGGTGAGGAAGGAGGGAAAATGGAGGAGCTGATATAAAGGGATCAAGTAGAAATTATATGTTTAGAAAATAATGATGGTAACATGTGGACCCATAGGCTTGATTGAATTGGTGTATGGAATTTTTTTAGGACCTATAAGAGCCTACTTCAATATAATGATATTTTAAAAATGCAACTTTTATATTCATGTTTATTGCAAGACTAGTCATAATCATCTTAAGGTGGAAGCAACCTAAATTGCCCATCAACAGATGAATAAATAATGTGGTGTATATAGTCATGTGATGCAATACTACCCTGTCAATAGGAGAAATGAAGTCCTGATACATGGTACAATATGGATAGAAACATAAGACAGGTGAGTGAAATAATCCAATCACAACAGGCAAATATTGTTTATATATATATATATATATATATATATATATATATATATATACAGAAAGACCAAAGTTTATAAGTGGTTATTACTGGGTGGGATGGAGAGGGACATGGATGTTAATATTGATAGAAAAATCACACTGATTAAGATTAGGATTAAGATGGAAGGAATATACGGTGAGTGTAGCAGAAAGGATTCATCAATGTTCAACCATTTCAGGAGGTAAGCAATGACATTGAACAAAGAAGTCCAAGTAGCTGCAGGAAATGATGGGAAACAAGGCACCAGGAATTGAAAGGCTACTAATTGAAATGTTTCAACAAACATATAGCACTGTAAGTGCTTATTCATTTTTGACAAGAAATTTGGAAGACTAATACCTGCCCAACTATTTTTAAGATATCCATATTCATGCCCATTCCAGTAAAAGGTAAGATTACAGAATGTCAAAATTACTGGATAGTGTCATGAATATCACATGTAAGTAAAAGTTTACTGAAAATAATTTAAAAATCATTACAATGTTACATAGACATGGGTTTGCCAGAAATTCAAGCTGGAATTACAAGAGAATGTGAGGGGCTGAGCCCCAGTGACACAATGGTTGTGTGTGGAACTGTGGCCCATAAGGTTGGTGGTTCAAATCCAGCAGCAGCTCTCCAGGAGCAAAGATGGGCTTCTACTCCCACCAGGGCAGTGATGCCAAAGAGAGAGAGAGAGAGAGAGAGAGAGAGAGAGAGAGAGAGAGAGAAGAGAATGTGAAACAAAAAATATTAGATGAATCTTGACTGTTTTCTATCAATCTTGCCTGAAATATAAGAATCCCCAAAAGATGTTTACCTGTGTTTTATTGGCACAAACATTGAATTGTGTGTAGCATAACAAATTATGGACAACACTGAAAATAACTGAAGTCCAGGCCCCTTAATGTGGAACCTGTAGATAGATGAAGAGGTGGTAGTTTTAATCGAACAAGAGCATACGCATGGTTTAAAACCAGGAAAGGTGTGTGTCACCATTCTATTTTTTCATTGTATTTATTAACTTTGTATGCTGAGTAAAGAATCTGGGAAATTGAAGTGTATAAAAAAGGAAGCACAATCAAGATTGAAAGATGTCTCATTAACAAACTGCCATATGCTGATGACACAACCTTGCTTGCTGACAAGAGGTCTTGAAGCATTTACCTAGGAAGATCAGACAACAGCCTTCAGTGTACCTCAGTGTAAAGAAAACAGAAATCTTCACCACCGCAACAGTTAGTAACATGGCAGCTATTGGAGAAATGATTGACATTGTTAATGATTTCCTTTTACTTGCATCTACGATGAAAGTCTATGGAAGCAGCAGCCCTGAAAATACATGAAATATTGTATTAGGCAGATCTGTTGCAAAAGATCTCTTTACTGTTTTAGAAAACAAATTAGGCTAGACCCAAGTCTTGGTGTTTTCAATTGCCCCATATGCATAGGAAAGCCACAGAATGAATACAGAACACAGAAGACTTGATGCCTGTGAATTATGGTATTGAGGAGGAATATGTGAATGTATACCATGAACTGGTAGAAGAATGAATACATCTATCATGGAAGGAGAACTTCCTAAATATACTTTAGAAGTGAGGATGAGAAGACATCATCTCTCAAACTATGGAGAGGAGAAAGATATTAGTGTAAAAGGGGAAGACTGACAGTAAAACAGATGTATTGAACCATTGACTGAAATAGTGAACTCCAACATAGGAACAATTGAAAAGATGGCACAAGTCCTTGCCATACTTTGTTCTGTTGTAGGGTCTTAATGAGTTGGCATAGTTACTAAGGGCACCATGAAAAAAACAATTTGAGTAGTGTTGCATAGCTAATTAATGCTGTTAATAGGTTGTACATATGTAAAATGTTGAATTTTCAAAAGTATGCTAGATGTTCTTACAAAAATTGTAGCTGCTGAGGTTGATTATGTGCAACCAAATAGTTCATGTAATATAATTTCTTGGTTTGAAATTTTAGGATTATGTTTTCATGGAACATCCTAATTTAGTGGCATAATAATGTGCATCTAGTTTAACTGTAGGAGACCTGCTTATATAATGGTTACACTATGTGTTTCCAACCACAAAGTCAGCAGTTCAAAATCACCAGCTGCCCTTTTGGCAAAAGACTAGACCTTCAACTCCTGTGGAGATTCAGAGACTCACAAGGGCAATTCTAACCTGTCCATGGTTACTATGCATCAAAACCAACTTGATAGTAGTGATTCTGAGTTTTTTCTTTTGCCTCTTACTCTGTTGCACAGTGCGCGCTTGCAAGGGGTCATCCAAAGCACGATTGGCCTCTGTTCACCTGAAGCAATAGAGGAAGAAGGAGAGTCAGAAAAAAGGAAGAGAATATGGATTATGAGGCCAGTTGTCTATTCAAAGAACAACTGCCTTCTTTGTCAGGAGATTAAGAGAACTAGATGGTATCTAGAGAACCCTTGGGGGCTTCATGAGTTACACTTTGGGCTGCTAACCACAAGGGCACCAGTTAGAAATCAGCAACCTCCACTGGAGAAGAATGAGACACTTTCTACACCCACAAAGATCTAGTCTTGGAAACTTATAGGTGCAATTCTACCCTGTCCTATAGAGTCATTCTGAGTCAGAATCAACAACAGCAGTGAATGATGGTGACTAGTTATCACTGCTAAATATTTAAACAAAAATTTCACTGAAGAGTCTTGACCCAAAGGGGCAAAATGGAAAACAGTTCCAAGTTCTCATGGACTGTGGGCTTTCTGTAGGTATGTATGGAGGGTAAATGGATTTCTCAAGCTATTGCATTAATATGATTTTTAAGTCTTAAACAAAAATATAACAAGACCAAATGACAGTTTCTTAACGAGTAAAAGAGTCTGCCTCAAAAATTATGCTTTTAAAAAAGAACCACGTATATGGTATCAAATGTTCAAATTTAATTCAAAAGATTATATAACAACCTTAGAGGGTCATAAATTTATCTTTATGAGGTAAAAATAACTCAGAAAAGGGGGGTGAGGAGGTGACATACTCTAAAGATGCAACCACTGTCAATAAATTGTACAGGTGGAAGCTAGTTATATACTTGGCTTATTATTTGCTGTGTATAATCCCAACAAGAACAAGATAAATACAGTTTGGTATAATAACCCACTCTGAACAGGATAGAACAATCTTCTTCTCTAATAGGGAGGACCATTAAGGGCTGGAGGAGTGAGTTGATAGCAACTGGGTTTTTACAAATATTTTATTGGGGACTTGTATAGCTCTTCTTACAATCCATATATCTATCCATGTGTCAAGCACATTTGTACATTTATTGCTATCATCATTATAAAAGTATTTTCTTTCTACTTGAGTCCTTGGTATCAGTTCCTCATTTTCCTCCTCCCCTCCATTCCCCGCCCTCCCACCCCCATGAACCCTTGATAATTCATAAACTATTTCCATTTTTCATATCTTACACGTGATCAATGTCTCTCTTCACCATTTTTCTGTTGTCTGTCCTCCTGGGAAGGGGTTATATGCAGATCATTGTGATCAGTTCCCCTTTTCTCCCCCTACCTCCCCCTTCCCTTCTTGGTATCACTACTCTCATTATTGGCCCTGAGTGGCTTTTCTGTCCTGGATTCCCTGTGCCTCTGGTCCATAACCCTATACATGCTCTGGTTTAGCCATATTTGGAAGGTAGAATTAGGGGTCATGATAATTGTGGAGAGGAAGCTTTAAAAAAACTAGAGGATTGTTGTATGTTTCATAGGTGCTATACTACACCCTGACTGGCTCAACTCTTCCTTGTGACCCTTCTGTAAGGCAATGTCCAATTGCCTCCAGATCGGTTCTGGGTCTCCACTGCCCACTCTCCCCTCATTCACATTGATATGATTTTTTGTTCTGGGTTTCTGGTATCTGATACCTGATCCCATCAACACCTCCTGATCACACTGGCTGGTGAGATTCTTCAATGTGGATTTGTTGCTTTTCAGCTAGATGAGTGCATGTTTTATCTTCAACTCTTTAAGATCTCAGACCCTACATTGTTTGATAGTCGGGCATCATCTTCACCACATTTACTTATGCACCCATTTTGTCTTCAGTGACAGTGTCAGGAAGGTTAGCATCACAGAATGCTGGGTTAATAAAACAAAGTGTTCTTGAGTTGAGGGAGTACTGGAATCGTGGTCCAATGTAGGTCTGATAGCAACTGGTTTTATGTAACTTTTCTCAAGCCCTTTTTAGAAGCTATATTCAATTCTTTTAAAGAAAACTGAGTCTTTTTTCCTCATTGGGTACAATTTGTTTTTGCACTCATATAGCTTTTTCAGTTTGTTTTCATGGAATAAGTCTCATAGGTACCCCAATATTTTTGGATAGATGGCTGATTTGATAGATTGGGGCTGGTGAGTAATGAAGTGCAGCACCCATGAGGACTCTTCTGGTGAACTCTAATAATGTTACCACCACTCTAACACCCCTACCTTAAAAGAGTGGTCCTTAATGTGAGAGAGTGTCCCAGTCACCTCTTCAGGTGTTAGTATCTATTCTGCACAGATTTTATGTGTAGAACAACCAATGAAACAATTGCCAAACACAGACATTACTATTGAATCCACGACGAAGATTCATAATTTATTGGTCAACATACCATGGTGCTTCATTCTCAAGATACTTGAACAAATATAAAATACTGATGCTCATTCATGTCATGTGCATTCGCCTAAGGTCATTCCCCCCCCCCTTAATTGTATAAAACTCTTTGCAGTAGTAACAGAAACTGTTAAGTTACACATCAAATGGATTCCCCTTTTCTATTGCCATCATCTAATTTTCCCTTGTCAACTTTCCTAACAGGTTGTGTTCTAGGCAATGCACGGAAGACAGAAGTGACATATTCCACTTCCACTTCCAAACAGCCTATAAAGATCTCCATTTGTATCTTTAATGTGTTCTTTTCTCTCAACTTCCAGTAAGATATAGAAGCCAAGGGAAGACTCATGAAATGAAGAGCCGTAACTCTGGGTCTTAAACTTTTTTATATCTACCAGTCTGATTTAAAATGCAAAAATAGAAAGAAATTGATCATTATTGAGCTAAACTATTTTAATTTGGGCCCTTTTAATGGTAGTTAATGCTATTCACCCTGCATTAACATACCATTGCTGTTAGGTGCCATCAAGGCAGCTCTGACCCATAGTGAACCTCTGCACAACCCAACAAAATGCCAGCTGGTTCTGTACCATCCTCACAAATATTCCTATGCCTGATCATATTGATGCAGTCACTGTGTCAATCCATCTTCTTGAGAGCCTTCAACTTTTTTGCTGCCCCCTTTTTTTTGTTGCCCTTTTATTTTACCAAACATAATGTCCTTCTCCAGCGACTGGTTTCTCCTGACATGTCCAAAGTTTGTAAGACAAAGTCTTGCCATTCATGCCTCTAAGGAGTACATTCCCCAATACAGATCTTTACTTCTTTCAATACAGATCTGTTTGTCCTTTAGGCAGCACATGGTACTTTCAATATTCTTCTGTAACACCATAAATCAAATGCATTCATTCTTCTATAGTTTTCCTTATTTACTGTCCAACTGTAACATGTATGTGATACAATAGAGAATACATTGAGAATACCATGGCTTGGATCAGGGGCACTTTAGTGTTCAAAGTAGCATCCTTGCTCTTCAGTACTCTAAAGAGGTCTTGTGCAGCAGATTTATCTAACATAGTGCATCTTTTGATCTCTTGACAGGGGTCTGCCAGAAGTTCAGACCAGATTAAATAGAAGGTGTGGAGCAAAGTATATCATTGCTGACGGCAGTTGCCACGTAGCATAATACTGGGTCTCTATTTTATCCCTAAGTAGTTTTTTTTTAAAGTGTTGAGTTTTACCCAGATGAAAATGGTGGCAATTGCGTACTTTGGTGCCAATTTAACTAAGAGTGTAGGGGTGGAGTCTAGCCTGTCAATCTGGAGACAGCCAATGGGCTCTGTGTGGGCATGGCTTTCTCTGAGAATTCTGGGAAATCTCGTGGTATTTCCTATTGGAGGTGAGAGACTATAGATTTAGATCCTTGGAGATGAACTATTAGCAAGATGGCATGACAGCATGCTGATAGACTGAGTCCTGGAAACTGGTGGAGCCAGAGGAGAAGCCACATGGGCTTACCCAGATGGACCCAGACCTCTGAGGCCAGAGAAGCCACGTGGAGATGCCTGCCAGTGCTGAGATGCTTGGAAGGCTACAGAAAGACCGCTACTAGCTCTGAGATGCTTCTATCATCACTGGATACTGCTGATGGACCCTAAGCCCTGGAAACAAAGAGCCATAAGGAGACCCCAGCCAGCACTGAGATACTTCTACTGCCTCTGGTTACACAAGACTCTGCACCCACTGGCCTGTGATTGTCCTGGTGTCATTGCACTTGCTTTGTACGTCAGAAAGAGTTTTTATAGACAGGTATAGGACATATTGGCTTATAACCTTGGACTGGATTGGGTTGGGATGCATGTTTATGAATTTGTTTCTCTAGTCTACCTGGACTAACACAGAAATACTAAAAGAAGGAGAGTGAATAGGGAAAAGGAAAGGATAGAATGAAAAAACAGAAGGAAAGAAAGCAGGGGAGTGTAGGGGGGTATTGGTATAACGATGTATCACTTTGATAAGGAAAAAAACACTGTAATCCTACCAGTTTTATTTGGGGGGAGCCTCAAATCACTGCCTCTGGTGGTTGTGGGCGTTACCCAGTGCTGCTCCTGAGAGCTGCTACTGGATTAGAACCACCAAGCCTGCGGGCCGCAGTCCCACACTCAATCACTTATGCCATTGGAGTTCAGCCCAATGATACCAGTTTTAGCTGCAATTATGTATGCCAGATTTTTGCACATTCTGTTTTGTTACCTAAGTGGCTATAGCAACCATGTGGTGCATGCAAACTAGTAGACACAATGGAAGACCAGTGTTGTGACCACTCTTTCAAGAATAAGCTTTTCTGAGTTTTGAGCTCTTATTCTTAATGAGGGTTATCACTTCTTCCTTATTGACCTAATGAGAATCTTTTTCTCATTATAAAAAGTTACCTTCAGTTTAATGTCATTATAAAAAGTTACCTTCAGTTTAATGTCAAACTGAATTCTTACCTGCTTCTTAGGCCTTCTAAAGTATACACTTCAGAAGAAAGGCCTTTCAGTCAGTATCTTTCTGTTCTTTATTATTTCACATATATGTATATACTGAATATAAACATATGTATGTGCATATATGTATACATATACTGATAGTGTAGTGGCTATGGGAAGTTGCACTGCTAACCTTGAAGCGCAATCTTTGAAACCACCCAGCAGGTCCAAGGGAAGAAAGCTGGAGCTTTCTATCCCTGTAAAGAATTATAGTCTCTAAACACCACAGGGAAGTTCTCCCCTGCCTGGTAGGTTCATCTAAGTCAACACGGACTCTATGGCATTGAATTTTGTTTGTTTTAGTTCATAGCTAATGAGAGTTCTTATGCAAAGTGGTAAGCAATTGCCTACTCAGAAAGTTGACAGTAGGATCCAAACAGTAAATCTAAGGAGAAAAGAACTAGTGATTGGTTCTTGTAAGGATTACACCCAAGAACATGCTGCATGACTGTTTTGCACTGTCCTGTTCGATTGCTATGAGTTATAATATAGCTGATGGCACTAAATAACATTTAGATGTATAAGTGATATAAAGAAATTAAAAGCTCCTTGAAGACTGGAAAATGTCCAGTTCTTATTTGGAAGGGTTTTATGACATAACATGGGTGCTTGATGCTGAATGAGTTTTCCATAATTATGCGTGAAGGACAATATTCTTATCTGTCATGATCATATAATGCAACAAATCTCAACCTGTTGGCTGTGACCACTTTGGAAGTTGAAAGACCCTTTCACAGGGGCTGCCTGCTTCATAAAAGTTGCAAATTTGCAGTTATGAAGTAGTAACAAAAATAATTTTATGGTTGGGATCATCACAACATGAGAAATTTTTTAAAGGGTCATGGCATTAGGAAAGTTGAGAATCACTGATATGATATTTTAAGAAACACCATGTTGGCAAAAGTTAAACAGCATGGAATGTTCTATAATAGAGACAGAACTCATTAGAAAATGTGTATATCATGACCCTAGATTCAATATTTCAATTTTAAGAAAGTTGTGATATTAGGATTACAACTTTAATTTTGTTAATATGAGAGCAATTTTATTGATCTGTGGGTTTTAGAGGTCATTGGAAATATTGCTAGTGGCAACAAAGGCAGTCAACTTTTGATAAATATGGAGATTAGAAATGACCACAGAAATTAAAAATTTCTCTCATGGATATATCCATTCCTCTGCACATTGTCCTCTTACTTGTAACATATTTAGTACTGAGAAATATATTCCATGTGGTCACAGTTAGAAAATGGAATCGCTCTACAAAATAATTTTAATATTAACAAAGCAATGATTCCTATTGAAAATTTACAAGTCCTGCTTTGGAAGTGATTCAGATTTGTGGACCATGAGGATAGGAGGAAATCAAGTTCATAAAAAGAGATAGAGTCAGGAACTGGCTGGTCTTGGAACAAATGAGTTAAGGCAGTTGACTGAAGGACCACAAGAGGATTGCACACTTTTTTTAATATTAATTTTTTATATTAATTTTATTTTTATTGGGGCTTTTATATCTCTTATAAACACAAATAAATATATATGTCCATTGTGTCAAATGCATCTGTACATATGCTGTCATCATCTTTTTCAACACATTTTCCTTCTACTTGAGCCATTGGTAACAGCTCCTCCATTATTATTTTTTTCACCTCTCCCATCCTCCTTCCCCCATGTACTCTTGATAACTTATAGATTTTTTACCCATGATTTCTCTGACCGCTGTCTCCTTTCACCCATGTTTCTGCTGTTCTTTTCTCTCCACGTATCATTACTCCCCTTATTGATCCGGGGGGGGGGGGGATTATCTGTTCTGGATTTCCTATGCCATGGACTCTTATCTGTACCAGTATACCTGTTCTGGTATATTCAGATTTTTAAGATACACTTGGGGTCATGATAGTGGTGGAAAGGAAGCATTAAAATACTAGAGGAAGGTTATGTGTTTCATCAGTGCTAAACTGCACCCTGACTGACTCATCTTTCTTGTGGGCCTTCTGATCTAAATGTGTCCCATTGACTACTTAGGGACTTTGGACCCAAAGTCCAATCTGCCCGCCTCCTGACTCTCATCGATATGATTCGTTTGTTTTGTTTTGGGACCCTTGATGCCTGATAATTGATTTTATCAATACCTCATGATCACAAAGACTGATGTGCTTCTTTCATAAGGGCTTTGGTGCAACTCAGCTAGATGATCACTTATTTATCATCAAGCCTTTGAGATCCCAGATGCTATATCTTTTGATAGCCAGGCACCGTCAGCTTTCTTGACCACATTTGCTTATGTACCCATTTTGTCTTCAGTGAGAAGGTGAACATCACAGAGTGCTGGGTTAGGAGAACAAAGTGTTCTTTCATTGAGGGAGTACTTGAGTGGGGACCCAATGACCGTCTGATGCCATGATACTTTAAAAATAAATATATGTACATAGATCTATTCTCCTATCATTTTATATAAGGTACTTACACACATACCAGCCTGTATTTAGACCTCTATAAATGTCCTTTGTCTCCCAGTTCCTTCCTCTATTTCCTTTTACTTTTCTCCTGTCTCACTATCATGCTCTGCCTTCCTTTGGGTTTTGGTAATTTCTCTTTGCTACAAAGTCCTTGATACGCCCCCTACCACCCCCACCCCCACCCCCTTCTTTGTCATCAATTTTAGATCACTTATTTTCCCCGTGTCCCTGAGTTTGTTGGAATCTCCCTCCTTTCCTCCTACCTCCTCCCCTCACCTCTCATGTGTCCCCCTGGAACCGTTGATCCTCCAGATTGTTCAGCTCACCTATCTTTTCCAGATAGGTGTGTATTCTCAATAATACCTGTGTGTCAGGCAAGGTTGTCTTAGAGAAATAAAAATCAGGACACTAGCAATTCTTTTTATATATTTATATGTAGAGAAAGGTATATAAGATAGGAAAGAAACAGTTAACTATCTATAAAGCAGTACCGATTGCTCGGTGCAGCTCACTTGCGTGAGGCAACTAGAAGACTGGCAGTCCTTCAAGTCTTGAGGGTGGCTGAGTAGTCCTCTGTAGAGCAATCCAGGCTATCTGGTCACAGGCAGCAAACAGCAGAGCCAGTCGCCAACAGTCAGCCAGATGACAGAGTCCGACAGTCCCCAGCTCAAGAGATGTATATCCCAGGAGCGTGGCAAAGTAGGGCTTAAAGGATCCTCAACTCATAGCAACACAGTCCATGATTAGGTGTCCCACAGGTAGTGTTGCTTGGAGGCCGAGGCACAAGATGAACAAGGCAGCTCTCTGGTCCAAATATCCGGAAGCGAGAGAGAGGGCAGGATTCGCTGAGCCCTTCGTATCTCTGCCCTTCAATTCATCCCATGTGTTCATTGACCATGCCGTCTACAGCAGACCCACCAAACTTCTGTGGCCATGTTGGTATAACAAACCTACCCATCGCAACCTGCAAAAAGCAAAGCAAAGCAAAACATAATGAAGAAAAATACAAAGAAGTAAATTAACAACAGCTAATTCACCAAACCAAACAAACAAATAAATAAATCAACAGCAAAAAATGAAAAGCCCTCAAACAGTTACAGGTCTGTTCATTGATCTTTATGAATGTTTTCCAGTTTAATTTGCAGGGGTGCTGTGCCTGAGTCCAAAGTTCCACGTTGACATTTTCTCAGGCACTTCATCGCTTTGCTTCCATTGCTTCTCCCCTATGTTCCCTTATTGTTTCACCACAGTGCAGTGGGGTGGGGTCAGATAGGACACATTGCCCTTACTGTGTCCCCAGTGCTGTAGCACCATGTGTCAGTGAGGAACATTGTTGTGTTTTGTGGTGGGGCCATCCTGTGATCCTCTCTGTGCATTGGCTCTTCTGGACTGGAATATTGTCCTCAGGGCTTGGTGGGTAGGGGTGTTTTCTCCTCTGTCTCCTTCGATCTTTGTTTGCTCCTGATGGGACAAGTCCCACTTCCTGATGCACACTTTCAGTGCTGTTCTCTGAAGTGTGTTCTTCTGGAGTGGGGCTAGGGGTGCCCATGTAGTATGGATTGGGGGCTGGTCCTGCAGACCTTTCTATGGATTCCCTGCTTCATGTCTGTATGTTGCATTCATGTCTTGGCGTGCCAGGTTGAAGTCTGTTCCCTCTCTCCCTCTCACATGGGAAATGTAAACAACTCTCTCCTTGGGTGGGTTAGTGCCCTGTTTCCCTGCTACCCCTAGCTCCATCTGCCTCCCACCCCCTCTTATTATTTGGCTGCCATATGCATCCCTGTATTGTGTTTAACACCTGCCATAGTACCTGGCCTTCACCCCAGTCTGTATGTATACAGTAGCTTTTCTCATATGCCTCTTTTTGCCTTTTTTTTTTCTTACCTCTATGGACTCACGCTTTCTTTGTCCTTTTGTGTTTGACTTATTTAACTTAGCAAGATTTCTTCCAGTTCTTCCCATATGGTGATGTGTTTCACTGCTTTTTAGAGGTGTATAGTATTCAATTGTATGTATGTACCACAGTTTTTTAATCCATTCATTTTTTTAATCCACTCATTTTTAATCCATTCATCTGTTGATGGAAATTTGGGTTCTTTCCAACTCCTTGCATTTGTGAACTGTGCCACACTGAACAGTGTTTCTTGTTCTTCTGGGTATATACCCAGTGGGGGGATGGCTGAGTCATGTGGTAGCTTAGTTTCCATGTGTTTTAGATATTGCCAAATCAATTTCAATCATGGCTGTACATGCCTACAGGTCCACCAGCAATGGACAAGAGTTCCTATCTCTCCACAGCCCTTCCAGCACTTGTTACATTCTGATTTTTGAATTGGATTGTCTCTGAGGGTGTTAGGTCATATCTCATAGCTGTTTTAATTTGCATTTGTCCCCTCTTTCATTCCTCATGCTTGTTATTGAAGTTTGCTCTTTCTTTTATTTGGTTAGGATTGCCCGTGATTTACCTATCGTGTTTATTCTTTCAAAGAACCAACTTTACTAGCAGCATTATTTTTTTCCACAGTTTTCTTATTTTCTCTATTCTGAATCTCAACCTTGATTGTTATTATTTCTTTTCTTGTGCTATTGGTATAATTGTCCTTTTGATTCGGCTCTAGTTGCTTTAAATTTCATGCCAGCATGTCAATCATAAGTCTCTTTCTTTTTTACATATGCATGCATTGCTTTCAAACTTCCTTTGATAACTGCCTTTGCTGTGTCCCATAAGTTTTGGTTTCTAGAAATTTCCTAATTTCATTTCTAATCTGGGTCATTGCACACACCTTTTGTAATAGAGAATTATTCAGCCTCCAATTGTTTGCCCTTATTTCCTTCATCATCCCTTTGTTGATTTGTAACCTAATGGCACATTGGTCAGAGAGATAGCTCTGTATGATATCAAAGTGCTTAAATTTATGCAGATTAGACTAATGTCCTAGCATGTGGTCTTCAAGTATGTAACATATGATCTGTAAAAGAATGTGACTTTTTTTTTGTATTTAGGTTGAGAGTTCTTTACATAGTTATCTGGTAAAATTGTCTAATTGTGGTGTTTATATCTCTAACTTCCTTGTTAAAATTCTTTCCCTGTGATCTATCTTTCTCTGAGAGTGGTATATTGAAGTTACTTACTATAATTATTGAGTCTGATTGATTTGGAGTGCTTGGTTAACAAATTCTGTGAGTCTCTTGTTCAGTGATTCTTGCTCTACTGCTCCCTTGAGTATTATGTAGTTTCCCTTCTTATCGCTTCTTATGGTTTGCACTTTGAGATCAGTTTTATCTGATATTGGGATTGCAACCCCTCCTTTTTTTGAATTGCTATTTGCTTGGTAAGTTTTTCTCAAGCCTTTGATTCTCAGACTAATTTTTTGTATGTAATCTTGAGATGTGTCTCCTTTAGTGGGCAGATTGAGGGATTGGGTTTTTTAAGCCAGTCTACCAGCATCTGCCTTTTAAGACTTGAGTTCATTTCTTTGATATTCAGAGTTATTACATCTATTTGTGGACTCTGTGATGTCATTTTATACCTCTTTGTCAGGTGTTTCCCTACCTACATTTCTTATCCTTGGATTTTGTGTATGTTTGTGTGTGTGTGTCTGTGTGTGTGTGTGTGATTCTTGCCTTCTTCCTTTCCAACTTTGAGTCAATGTTATCTTGGGGGCTGTTTTCCCTTTGTTCTCTGGGTAGAGTTGTTCTATGTGACAGTCTATATTTGTGCTTTGTGTTGTTCTTCTGCCCATACTGAGTTGGCAAGTATTTTTAGTAGTGCTGGATTTCTTTTAAAGTATTCTTTGAGTTTCCCCTTGTCTAGGAAGACTATCACTTCTCCATCAACCTTGATAGATACTTTGGCTGGATAGAGTATTCTTGGGTTTGTATTATTTTCCTTCAATTTTGGGAATGGTGTTTGACACTCTCTTCCTCCTAATGTCTACTCATTTGTCAGAGCACTTTCTTTTTAAAAAATCATTTTATTGATGGCCCATACAATTCTTATCACAATCCATACATATATACATCTTATGCAAAGAACATTTGTATATTTGTTGTCATCATCATGTTCAAAACATTTGCTTCCTACTCAAGCCCTTGGCATCAGCTCCTCATTTATACCCCCACCCCCCACTCTACCCACTTTCATCAACCCTTGATAATTTAAAAGTTATTTTTTATCATATTGTACACTGTCCAATGTCTCCCTTCACCCACTTTCCTGTTGCCCATACCCCAGGGAGGAGGTTATATGTAGATCCTTACAATTGGCTCCCCCTTTCTACCCCACCTTCCCTCCACCATCCTGGTATCGCCACTCTCATCACTGGTCCTGACAGGATCATCTGTCCTGGATTCCCCATGTTTCTGGTTCCTATCTGTACCAGTGTACATCTTCTGGTCTAGTCGGATTTTTAGGGTAGAATTGAGATCATGAGCAAGGAGGGGATGGGAGGAAGCATTGAAGAACTAGGGGAAAGTTTGAACATATTCTTATCTGCTTGCCTTTATATGTAACTGCTTTTTATCCCCCAGCTGCTCTCATGGTTTTCTTTTTTCCCTTAGAGTTCGGTAGTTTATTATATGCCTGGTAACTTCTTTTTGGGATTCAACCTAGCTGGTGTTCTCTCGAGCGTCTGAATGGTTGTCTATTTTGATTCATTAAACTGGGGAAGTTTTACTCTAAGAATTCCATTGCTTTTGTTTCTGTTGGCATTTTTTGTTGTTTTCATCCAGTAATCCAAATATTCTGATGTTGTTCCTCTTTATAGCATCATACAAAGCTCTGAGAATTTCCTCAGCCTCTCTGATGAATTTATTTGACTCCCCCCAGGCCCCCCCCCACACACATTTATTAGTGTCTGCCTGTTTGTCCTCTGGACTATTTGTGTGTTCTCTGTTTCCTCCAGTTGTTTGGCAAGTCTGTGAATTTGATGCTAGTTATTTATTTCTCATCTCTTAGCTCTTATATTTCCCTTGGTGCATGGCCTTTATCTCCTCCATCATTTCATCCTTTTGCCGTATTGTTTCACTCATATACTGTGTGACGCTTAGTGGCATTCTGAAGATTTCTTTCTGTGGGAGGTCAATGTCTGCCTTTTCTATGACTCTTGTTAGATTCAGGTCGCCCTGTGACATTGGATTTTGTCTTTATTTTCTTGCAGAAGCTGTGGAAGCATATTACTGCTTTTTTGTTGATATATTGGAACTAGGTGCCATTTTCCTGGGAGTCATAGATCCTTGGGCTCTCTCTTTGCGTGGTTGGTACTTATGCTTCTGCAGGCTACGTATAGCCAACTGCCTTGAGGGGATGTGTTTCACCTTTGTCCCCTGGGATTTCTCTCTCATCCTAGCCTATGTGTAGTGCTTCACCTACATTAAGGCCTCTGTAGGGGCTGTTTGCTGCTATGCATGCAGAGATATGAAAGAAAATGTTGGCCTGGGCACAGGGGCACATAGTTCAGGGATGGGGATGGGGTGAGGGTTGCGTGGTCTGAAGAAACACTTTTTTTCTTGGAAACAGAAGACAACATTTGGCCAGAAGTGCTATTTCAATTTAAATGTGTCAACGGGAGGCATTCTGCCCACATCATATTGATTTGAGTTGTAGGACATAAAGAAGAACTGAATGAGTTCACGTTTTCTCTTTTTATGCCCTTCAGTTTCTTAATCTATTTTTAGTTTTTGTCCTTTCAGCTCAGCCAGGAGCTGCCCTGAGATTCAGCCTATGGAAATGTGCCGAGCTCTGAACTGAGCTGTAAAGAATGAAGGTGAAGCTTTGAGCTGCTAGATTCATGGCTCAGGTTTTTACACACACATAAAATATGAATCTCAGTTGTATACAAAGCTGAACCCATCGTGCCAAAAGCATCCCAGTCAAGCAGACCTGTAAAATGAAATCCTCTTGGACTAATTTAAGGAGACCTGAGTGATATAAATTGTGGCTTGTTCAAATGCTGGAAATAAAAAAAAATCCAATTTGAATACAAGCTTCTCTCTTGTTGCCATTGGTAGCTCTGGTGTATGTGCAAGGAGAATAAAAAAGAGAAAAAAGTTAGCTCCCAATGAATTTTCCAAATAGCAGTGTAGCTCCCTGTGTGTACTCCTCTTGTGAGCTTAATGAAACCCTCTTCTATGGGAAATTAATACAGAGATAAACTTTCCAATAAATAAATGACTCTGATTTGGCTGAACTCTTGTGCCTTCCATTCTGATAGAACTGCTTCTGTCGAATTGGTATGCATGGAAGGAAAATGCTTGTAAAACCATTCCTGATAAAGGAATTAATTCACACAGAACACTGAGCTGGAAACTCTGCCTTTCAGACACTAAAAGATTTCTCTATTTCATTCGATTTTTCACTAACCACTTTATAGGTCTTTTGTTATCTTACTGGGTACAAATCCTCAAGGTCCCTCTGACCTTCTTAAGCAAGCACTTATATGGCTATTAGAACAATTAAACCCGATTGTATGTAAAAAGCTTTTAACACTTAGTATGGAAATGAAAGGTGTAATGCAATGTTCAATAGGCACAACTTCAAGAATGAGTTTCATTTGAGGCCAAGCTCAAACTCTATATTTTCTATAGAAAATTAAATTGGTAAGCTTTGAGGAGGGAGGTACATCATGTGAAGTGAGATAAATGATTACCTGTTTGCTGCAGAGTGTGAGAACAAATTTCTATTCATTGGGTTTTGTGGGAAGAATACTATCATCAAATTACTGACTTATTTTTTAATTGCTCCATTCAAAAATAGCTTAACAAATAATTTAAAATCCTAGCAAGCATTCTACATGTTGGTGAGATTGTAGGTCATGATCTGTCACTCTCTAGTAAGTTCATCAGCATACAGAGAATACAGCTTTACTATTCAGTTTATCCAAAATTAGATTTTCACTTTCTTGTGGTAGAGAATCTTAGAAATCAAGATATCCAATTTTTCATTTCATAAACAGTGAAAAGTATGGCTTTGGGCACATTTATGTGTCATGTTTCTCAAAGTGTGGAGGGAGTTACTTTTTCAAACTCAAGCAATGAAAGAAAAGCAGAAAATGAACAGTGCTAAAAATCAGTTGTAAAAATCGTTATATGGCTTATTTAAAATTTATGAGACTGTATATTTTGTTCAAAGAAGTCATTTTTACTTTCTTAAAATTGAGAATTATATGATTGCTATTGTTAATAGATGTTATTGAGTCAGTTCTGATCCATGGCAAGGATAAACACAAAAGAAAAAAATCACTGCTCCTCTTGCACTATATTCATATTCACAATTGTTTCTTTGTGTGAGCTGATTGTTGTAATGACTGTTTCAATCTGTTTCTTTCAGACCCTTCTTCTCCTTTACTCTCCCTTTACTTTATGAAATGAGGAAGTCCTTCTCCAGGGACTGGTTTCTCCTGACATGTCCAAAGCATGTAAGACTAAGTCTTGCCAGGCTTGCCTCTCAATAGCATTCTGGCTTTACTTCTTTCAAGACAAACTAGTTTGTCTTTTTACAGTCCATGGTACTTTCAGTAGCTTCCAAGCACCACAATTCAAGTGCATTGATTTTTCATTCTTTAGTCAATGCCCAAATTTCACATGTGGGAGGCAGTAGAAAATAACATCCTTGGGTTAGGTGCACTTTAGTCTTCAAACTAATATCCTCGCTTCTCAATACTCTGAAGAGTTCTTGTGTAGCAAATTTATATGGGACAATTCAACATTTGATCTCTAGACTGCTGCTTCTATGAACATTGTGGATCCAAGCAAGAAAAATACTTGAGAACTTCAATCTTTTCTTCATTTAGCATAGTGTCACCTAATGGTCCAGTTGTATGGATTTTCATCTTCCTTACACTGAGTTGCAATCCATGTAATCCACACACTTCAGTCAATAAGGTGGTGTCATCTGCCTGTTGCCTTCCTTCAATTCTGCTACCACATTCTTCTTCATATAATCCAACTTCTCTGATGATTTTTTTCAGTGTATGACTTGAACAAGTATGGTGAGAAAATAGACACCTGAAGCAGAGCATTCCTGATTTTAAATCAGGTAGTATTCCCTTGTTCTATTCACACAACTGCCTCTTGGTCCATGTACAGGTTCATCACAAACATAATGAAGTGTTTTGGAATTTCTCTTCATTTCAAGCTTATCCACAGTTTATTATAGTTCACACAGTTTAATGCCTTTTCATAGTTAATGAGATGCAAGCAAACATCTTTCTGGTATTCTCTGCTTTCAGTCATGATTTATCTGACTTCAACAATGATATCCCTTGCTCTATATTCTTGTCTGAATCTGACCAGAAACTCTGACAAATACCTTTCAATATACTGGTGAAACCTTGATTAGATGACCTTCAGAAAAAAATTACTATTATATAATATCAGTTATATTTTCCAGAGTTTGAATATTCTGTTGGGTCACCTTTCTTTGGAATGAGTACAGATATGGATTTTTTTGCAGTTAGTTTTGTAAATTTCCTTGCAGAAACGAATGAATGTTTTCAGTGATTGAGCAGCTTGTTGAAACATTTCAATTGGTATTCTATCAATTCCTTATTGTTGGCCAATGTTTTCAGTGCAGCTAGTGCTGTTTCCTTCAGCATCATCAGTTCTGGCTCAACTGCTATCTCCTGACATGGTGGACTGCCAACTCTTCTTTCTGGTACAGTGACTGCATATTCTTTCTATTTTCTCTTGATGCTTCCTGCATCATTATCTATATTGCCCATAAAACCTATCAATATTGCAACTCAAAACTTGGGTTTTTCTTGAGTCCATTCAGTTCCACATATGCTGAGTGTTATTTTCCATAAGCTTTTCTAGTGATAGGTTCTTGAACACTCCATTGTAATATTTGATTTTGTCTTCTTGAGCTGCCCTATGAAATTTTCTATTCATTTCTTTGACTTTGCCCTCTTTTCCATTTGCTGGAGTGACTTTGTGATTAAGAGCAAGTTTTAGAGCCTCTTCTGAAATCCACCTGGATCTTTTATTTCTTTCTTGTATTTTTAATGATTTTGTGCTTCATGTATGATGGTCTTGATATCCTTGCACAGCTCATTGGATCTTCTGTTGTTACTGCTAACTGTATCAAAGCTGCTCTTGAGATGGTCTATGTATGCAGACATGATAGACTCAAAGTTGTGGTTCTCATAGATTTGTTTTAATTTTCTCCGGGTTTATCCTGAACTTACAAAAAAGCAATTGAGGATCTGGTCCACAGTCGGTCACTGGCCTGCTTTTAGCTGTTGGTATTGCACTTCTCTGTCCTCTCCTTGCACAAATGTAGTCAATTTGATTTCTGTGCATTTCTCTAGAGAAGTACCTTCTGTCTTGTAGAAAGTGCATTTTCTTTGAATGAGTCATTGATTTTGCAAAATTCTGTTAAGTGATATTCAGTATTGATTCGATCACCAACCAAGTCTATATTTTCCAACTACTCTTCCTTCCTCTTTGCTTCCAACTTTTGCCTTCTAATCACCAATAATTATCAATACATCTTGACTGCATACTTGCTCAATTTATCACTGATGTAGTTGGTAAGATTTTTCAGTATCTTCATTACTAGATTTAGTGGTTGGTTCATAATTTGAATAAAATTTGAATTGATTTAATTTCCCTGAAGGTATATAGACATAACCATATCACATAAAACAGTGTATTTCATGATTGATTTCACAATGTTCTTTTTTTTCCTTTTTAAAAAAAATTTTTATTGGGGGCTCTTACAGCTACTACAACATTCAGTACATCATTTGTACCAAGCACATTTGCACACATATTTCCACATACATTTCCCAATATTTTCCACTTGAGCCCTTGATACAAGCTCCTCTTTAAAAAAAAAACAACAAAAAAAATCTCCCTTTTCCCCTTCCCCCCCTTTTTAAAAAAAATATCATTTTATTGGGGGGCCCCTAAAACTCCCATCACAATCCCTAACAACATCAGTTGTATTCAGGCCACTTTTACAACCCATTGCCATCATCACTCTCAAAACATTCTCCCTCCCTCCAGGCCCCCAGTATCAGCTCCCTATATTACCCTTCCTTGCCCCCTTCCCCTTGAACCCTTAGTAATTTACAAATTGTTATTTTTTTCATACTGTACACTATACAATGTGTCCCAATTGTTGTTTGTCTCCCAGAGGAGGCTACGTGTAGATCCCTGAAGTTGGTTCTCCCTTTCTATTCCTCCATCCCTCCACCCTCCTGGTATTACCACTCCTATTACTAGTCTTGATGGATCACAATGTCCTTTTTAACAATGAATGCCACACCATTCCTCTTGACTGTTCTACTTCTGGAATGGTAAATCTTATGATTTTCTGATTCAAAAATGGCCAATACCAGTCCACTTCAACTTATTAATGCCTAGGATATTGATCTGGATGTGTGCCATTTCATTTTTGATAATTTCATATTTTCCTAGATTCATACTTTGCACATTCAAAGGTACTATCAATAGCACATTTTTTTGCAGCTCTTTCTCCATGACTTGAGTCATGCTCCATCATCAAATGAAGATCCTTAAGGCTCCACTTCCATAGAGTTAAACCAACTTAAATTATTATGTTCAACTACACTCTGAGAAATCGGCTCCTCCTAACTCACATTTTGAGCATTGTCTGATTTGAGAGTCCCATTCTGACAATATCCTGCTTCCATTCATTAGCCCTTCAGAAACTGATAGTGCTTAGAAGTGATGCATGAGGCTTTCAATGGCTTCTTCCTTCAAAGTGGGGAAACAAGTCCTTCTTCATTGTCAGTTCTTAGTCTGAAAGTGCCACTGAAACCTGTTCACTTTCAGTGACCCTGATGGCATTAAAATAACAGTGATATAGATTTCAGCATCACATCAACACATAAGACACAATGGTATTACAAATTGACAGACAACTGGTGTTTGAGAATTACATACCACATAAATAAAAGTGTGGCAGTCATATACCTGGTGACCATTTCATGACTGGGAGTGTACGGGTGGAATCTAGCCTGTCACTCTGGAGATATTCTATGAGACCCCTGTGTGGGCATGACTTCCTCTGAGAATTCTGGGAAGTCTCACAGTATTTCCCAATTGGAGCAAAGAGTCTTGATTCAGTCTCTTGGAGTCGGTCGACAAGACAAGATGGTGACGGGCTGATAGATCCTGATTCCTGGAACCTGGAGGGGTCAGAGAAGCCACACGGGCTTGCCCTGATGGAACCAGACCTCTGGGGTCAGAGAAACCACAGAGAGATCCCTGCCAGTGCCGAGATGCTACTACTGCCAATGGATACTGCTGATGGACTCTGATCCCTGGAAATGAGGAGCATGGGGAGACCCTGTCAGTGCTGGGATGCTTCTACTGCTGCTGGATACACAAGATTCTGCACCCACTGTCCTGTGTTCTGGTATCATTGCATGTGCTTTGTGAGTCAGAAGGAGATTTTATAGACTGGTATAGGCTATATGGGCTAATATCAGACTTATGACTTTGGACTGGTCTGGGTTGGGATACTTTCTCAATGTTCCATTCCTCTTGTATAGAAACCTCTCCCTTGTATCCATATGGGTGTTTATGAATTTGTTTTTAATCTCCCCAGACTAACACAATTAGAGAATAAGAGAGAGAGAATAGATACCATATTAAGTTGCACTTCCTTCCTTCAAAAGCATTTGAAAATGAGGATGCACCTTGTGGTCTGAAGGTGTGGCACCTCAGAACATTTTAGTCCAATGGTCCTATTTGGTTCCCAATTGTTTCCTGTTTTCCTGCACTAAAAACTCCATGTGTCTTATGGTAGGTGTGTCGTATGATCCAAAAATATGGTACATACCAGGCTTGCTTATGGTTTGAATAATTCAATTTACCTCTTTATACCCCTGCCATGTGTCAATCTTCAATGTGCAGATTCAAGTAATAAAATAAAGATAGCTTAATAAGTCAAATAATAATTTCCAGGAACCGTTTGCTACAGAGATTAGTGGCAAATTAAAAAGAAACATTTGAATAGATCTTATGAAATAAAGAGGATATTTTTCTTTGTGGGTCTTTCTCAAAGGTCAAAAGTTTTGTTTTTCCACTGGGGAAATGATGTTGTCTATAATCTCTACAAGCATAAGCTTTATTTTATAATACCTGTAATCAATATTTCCCTCTTGTGCTATTTTTATTGTAAGACCATTCATAGAGGATCTTGTACTATAATTATGAGCCTGAGCTTAGTTTGAGTTCAGATGTGTCATACTTTGCTATAGTGTTATGGCAAAGCTGGTTTTATTCTGAGGCAGAATAGGTGTCTGCTTATTGGGAGTGATTAAAAAGGCATACACAAAGTTTCAAATCCCAGGGTTCTCTCTTTTCAATCTAATATTACTATAAAGTTTGTCATCTGAGTCTAATGATTTCATGGTATGTGTAGGATAGGAATGATGAGGTTTCATATCATTTTACTATGTGGTTGGTGGCTGCTGACTCTGTACCTTTAAGATGTTTTGAATCTAGAAAGGTCATTCGAAGGGAGTAGTGAAACTGTTTGACCTTGCTTGCCATGAATCAGGGTAGTTTGTATTTAGAAGCCTTTTGGGATATCAATTTCACCACATAAAATCCACTTGTTAGTTTTCATTGTGTGAGCTTCAAGTGTGTCACTGAGATCATTGAGTTTATTTTATTGACTTCTATATTTTTAGGAGCTACTAATTTAAGGAGTTCATCTACCCATACTCTTCTGTTGTGACCATTAAGGCTTTTGTTGGGTAAATTTTGGAAGTAGATTATCAGATTTTTCTTCCTACTTTGACTTAGCCTGGAATTGTCCAGTACTAGTAATTTTATTGGTATTTAAAATACCAGTGGTATGGCTTCCAGCATCATAGCATCATGCAAATGTCTAAATCACCACACGCAGACAGAGTAAGGCTGGAATACCCTTCCCAGGTAGTACCGAACACTTTTGTGTTGTTATATACTCTTTCTTCTTTTTCTAGCTCTGTATGAATTGGCTTCAATCAAATTAATAGAAACATTCCACTGCCTTTTAGTGCCATTTGTTCATGAGCTTCTTGAAGTCCTCTTACAGATATGCATAGGTAGATGTAACCGCAGACATAAATGACTGAGGTCCCATGATTAAGCACAAAGTATGGCTGCCAAGTGAAGGACTAGTAATTCCAATTTACCACTTGCTCCATGAGAGAAAAATTCTGGTTGCCTGCTTCTGTAAAGTTGATAGTCTAAGAAAAACTTCCTCTGGGGCAGTTATGTTCTTTCTAAGAGGGCTGCAGTGAGTTGGAATTGACTTGACAGAACCCAGCAACAATGCGGATATACATTGCTGTCAATAGTAGGTGCCATCAATTGCGTTCTGACTCATAGCCACCCACTGTACAACAGTACAAAACACTGCTCAGTCCTGTGCCATCCTTACATTGTTATGATTGAGCCTGTTGCTGCAGTGGCTCTATCAGTCCATTTTCTTGATGACTTTACCAAGCATGCTTGGTCTCTCCTAATAAACATGTCCAAAGTAAGTGAGATGAATTATTGACATCCTCATTTCTAAGGAGCATTCTTGCATACTTCTTTCAAGACAGATTGATTTGTTCTTCTAACAGTCACACTGATAACAATTAGTACAAGAACAAAGAAAACGTTCTAAGATCAATTGTGGAGGATTGCACAAATCTTCTCTAAATGATTGAAATATTGGATTGTATAATGTGTTAATTACATGCCAATGGGACTGCTTAAAAAGACATGAATGTAATTAATGTAGCTAAATTGTATACACTTTCGAATAATAGGAAAGGAAATTGCTATTTGTGAATTAAATTCAACTCAAAATTAAAAATTAAAAATAAAAGATAGAATATAAGTAAACAGTTCCCTGGTATTTTCTGTTTGCAGCCAAGGTCTACCTATAGTAATGAAATCTTTTGCTCCACATTCTATTCCCAATCTGACTTGAATTTCTGGCAAATCCTTGTCAATGTACTGTTGTAACCATATTTAGCTGATCTTCAGCAAAATTTTACTTGCATGTGATATTAAAAATATTGCTTAATGATTTCCACATTCTGTTGGGGCATTGATTTTGGAATGGATAAAAATAAGGATGTCTTTCAGTAGGTTAACTAGTAGCTGTCATCAAAATTCCTCGATATAGTTGTTTAACATATTTAATAAGGTACTTGAAACTTTTCAGTTGTTATTCCACCAATTCCTGGTGATTTAGTTTTTGCAAATGCCTTCAGTGCAGCTTGGACTTCTTCCTTCAGTGTCATTGGTTCTTTATCATATGCTACCCCTTAAAATGATTGAAAGACTGCCAGCTCTTTTTGTGTAATGACTCTATATTTTTCCATGTTCTTTTGATGTTTCCTGCATCATTTAATACCTTGCAATATTGCAACTCGAGGCTCAGATTTTTTCTTGAGCTCCTTTAGTTTAAGATATGCTAGGCATGTTCATAACTTTTGGTTTTCTAACTCCAAGTGTGTGCAGATTTTATTATAGTACTTTACTTTGTGTTCCTGAGCTTCCCTTTGAGAGTTTCTGTTCTGCTCTTATGCTTCAACATTTCATTTGTTTTAGTTATTCTAGAGTCAAGAACAAGTTTCAGAGTATCTTCTGACATCCACTTTCATTTTTTCTTTCCTGTCTTAATGCATGTATGCTATTCTTGATGTAATCTCATAGTTGATCAGGTCTTAAGTTATTAGTGTTCAATAAGTCTATCTGTTCATATGGGAAATAATCATGGTAAGATACTCAATTATATACATTTAAACAAATATAAATGTTTTTAAACCTATATGTATATAGATATACCTGGGTGCTATGAATGGTCAAAGGGTTTATTGCTAGTGGAAAGGTTGGAGGTTTAAAAATATCCAGCGGAGCCTGCAATAAAGGTCTTCCAATCTACTTCTGAAAAGACAGTCACTGAAAACTCCATAAAGCCCACTTCTACTCTGATACACATGGGAATGTTATGAGTCATGATAGACTAGATGGCAACTGTTTCTTAGAAATACTACATACAATTTTTGAACATAAAATGATGCCTGTGGGATATAGAAAACACAAATAATAGTGTAGAGACCATTGAATTTTTAACAAAATTAGCATGCTTGAATAGTCATCAATAGATCAAGAAATTTAATATTATTAGTCTCTACAAAGCGTTTGATGGTTCTTTACATTATGGATATTTTTCTAATTATAACTGTACAGAATAACTTTCCCTGCTTAAAAAGTTATGGTAATGAAATCATATTGTATATAAAAGCCTTAATACATCTTTTACTAGTTTTATTTCCAGGCTTGGGGTAGTTTTTGATGTTATTACAAATGAAAGTCTTTAAAATCTCATTTTAAAATTCTTTGTTGTAAGATTATAGAAATAAAACTTACATTCATATGTTAACTTTGGAGTCAAGAAACTACCTACACCGATTTGTTCTTTTGTAGATGCCCTTGTAGATGCCAGGGCCAGTGCTACCCTGTTCTATAAAGCCACTATGAATCAGAAGCAACTCAGTGCCACCGTGCCTTAGTTTCCTGTTTGGGATTTTTTAAAAAATAATTTTATTGGGGCTCATACAGATTATATCACAATTGATGCATACATTATGTAAAGCATATTTGTACATTTGTTGCCATCATTATTTTCAAAACATTTTGCTTCAACTTGGGCCCTTGGTATCAGCTCCTAATTAGGGAAGGTGGGTATCACAGAATGCCAGGTTATTAGAACAAAGTGTTCGTGGGTTGAAGGAGTAGTTGAGTAGAGGCCCAATGTCTGTCTGCTATCTTGATACTTAACATATAAGTGCATTTATATATATATACATGCCTGTATTTTGATCTCTACAAATGCCCTTTTTCTCCTAGTTCTTAACTCTAATTCCTTTTACTTTCCTCTTGCCCCACTGTCATGTCTGACCTTCCTTCTCTTTTCTCTTCTTGGTTACATTGCCCTTGGTCAAGTCTTACGAGGTATCCTATATGCTCCCCACCATAAATTTTAGATGAGCTGTTGTTCCCTTGTCCCTGGGTTTGTTAAGCCCCCACTTCCTTTCCTTGCCTTCCTTCTCCTATGTCTCTCCAGAATCATCAATTCCATTGTTTTCTCCTCCAGATTATGTATCCCATCTGTCTTATCTAGATGAGCATGCAGAGACACTAATATGCACAAGATAAAAGCAGAACAAAACAAAACAACAAAAAAAGGACCCAAACAACAACAACAACAACAACAACAACAACAACAACCAATGACAATAAAAAGAAAAGCCTATAAACAGTTTTAGGTCTGTTTGTTGAACTTTAGGCAGGTTTTCTGGTTGAATCTGATGGGGTGCCATGCCCTGGGCTCCAATTTTATTATTGATACTCTCTGGGGACTTCGTTGCTTTGCTTTCATTTCTGCTCTGTTGCACATCCTTAGCACTTTGCCCCAATATGGTGGGGTCAGATTGGGCACAATTCCCACACTGTACCTCCAGTGTTGCTCTTCACAGTGATATAGATTTTTATATACATAACAATGCTGTTTTCAGAAAATGGTCATTTTATTGTTTTCTTTCTAATCTTTACTTTTTCTTTTGTTGGATTTACAAAGACCTCCAATATGATAATAAGAGAAGCAATGGATACTCAGGTCTTTTCAACTTCTCAGGGAGTATTTTCATTATTTTGTCATGAATTGTGTATTTTTCTTTGGCATGCACGAATAATGAAGTTAAGATAATTATCTCTGCTTCCAGCTTTTCTACTGTGTATTTTTAACATTATGTCTGGCTGTTGTATTTTATTAAATGAATTTTTCCCTTTTGTTGAGAAAATCTCATTTTTCTCCTTTATTCTGTTTATATAGTGAATTAAATAGATTATTTTTTAAATGCTGGACTATCTTATATATCAGGAACAAATGATATCTGGTGAACACATGGTTTCTTCTTATAGAATGGAAAACTTTATAGCTATATTTTCTATGGGATTTTTTACATACTTCTTACATTTTTACAACTTTTTCTAATTGAGAGAAATTAGTATAGTTTATAATAGAAAGTTGTTTTTTTTTCTGTAAGATTTTTGTCTAACCTTGATGCCAAGGGACCCTCAAATGAATTGAGAAGTATTTCTCTTTTTTCTCAGGAACCACTTGTTTTCAACATATATAACTGACATTATGTTTCATTTGAATGAGACTCATTAACAATGTCATATGGGCCTGGAGTTTTCCTTGAATGAAGTTTTTTTTTTTTTTCTCAAACGTCTTATTGATTTCCTCCAAATTTTCTAATATATCACAACATAATTGCAAATAATTTTTACCATTAGAAATCTATATGTAACCTTTAGCATCTGTGGTGATAGCTACACTTACAATGCTGACACCGAAAATTTATTACTTTTATTACATTTACTTTTGCTGATCTATCTTGCTAAGGTTTCTCTGTTTTATTGAATTTGTTGTTGAGTGCTGTTGAATTGGTTCCCATGCATAGCGATTCTGCACAGCAGACAGAAGCACAGCCTGGTTCTATGCCTTTCTCACAGCGGCTCTTAAGTCTGAGTTCAGTGCCACAACCACTGTCAATCCGTCTCATTGAAGACCTTCCTCTTTCTCGCTGCTCTGCTACTTTATCAAGAATGGTATCCATTTCCAGATTCTGGGCTTTCCTGATAGCATGTTCGTAATACATGAGACAATGCCTCACCATCCTGGCTTCTAAAGGCACATTCTTGTAATACTTCGTACAAGACAAATTTGTCTGTTCCTTGTTCTTCCTCATTCCTGGTGGCAAGCAGAAGAGGCAATTGAAAATTCACTGTCTTAGTTGAGGTGCACTTTTTAGAGGTGCACATTTAGCAATGTAATACAGTAACTTTGTTGCTTTGTGCTGCACAGGTGCTGTCTTTTGCTCTCTTGACTGCTGCTCCATAAACACTGATTATGGATCCAAGCAAGACAAAATCCTTGATAACTTTTCTCCATTTTCCATGATGTCATTTATTGGTCCAAATTGTGAGGACTTTAGTCTTCTTTACTTTGAGTAGTAATTCATACAGAAGCCTGCATTTTTTAATCTTCGTCAGCCAGTGTCTCAAGTCCTCCTCACTTTCCAGCTAAATTATGTCCTTTGCACAAATACAGTCTGAGAGTTACATATCTGTTGTCAATTTGCGGCTTAAGAGTGAAGGGTTGGAGTTTAGCCTGTCAATCAGATCACAGCTCGATTACCTCATTTGGAGGCCTTAAGGGGATAAAAAGCTCATTGGAGGCAGGATACATGCTCACTTACAGAGAGACTCTACACTGACAAGACATATGAACCAATGCTGATGGCAGCCTGAGCCCTGGACCTAGAGGAGCCATGTGGATACCCACACCAGTGCTCAAAGTCTTCCACCATCACTGGATCTGCAAGACTATGCACATACTGGCCTTGATCTTCCTGCATTTGGCATTGTTGCATAGCTACATGAATCTCAAGGGGAAATTTATGGACTAGCATTGGACATAGGAGCCAATATTGAACTTATGGACTTGATTTGGACTCGCCTGGAATGTTTTCTCAATATTCAATTGCTTTTGTATATAAATCTCTTTCTTTTTATATATTTAAGTCTCTTTCTTATACACATGAGTGTCTATGAATTTTTTACTCTATTCTACCCAGACTAATGCATGAAGATTGTTAGTAGATTCTCCAATCCTAATGGCACATTCTCCTTCACATAATCTAGCTTCTGTGATTATTTGTCCAGCATACAGTTGTGATAAATATGGTGAGAGGATGGATACAACTTTGACACACAGTTTTCTTGATTTTAAATCATGCAGTATTTCCTTGCTCTGTTTGTGTAACTTCCTCTTCATCCCCATATAGACTTCTCACAAGTGTTCTGGAATTCCTATGTACTCATATCTCTCCATAGTTTATTATGACCCACACATTCAAATGTTTTTCCATAATCAATCAGATGCAAATATGGTATATTGGGTGTTCTTTCCTTTTTTGCAAAGACTCAACGTCAGCAAGGATGATATCCCTTCTTTCACACCTTCTGAATCCAGCATAAATTTCTGACAAATCCATGTCTATCTACTGCTGTAACTATTATTGAATGAGTTTCATCACGGTTTTCCTAGCACTTGATATCAATCATATTCTTCTACAATTTGCACGTTCTGTTGGGTCACCTTTCTTTGGTATGGGTACAAATATGTATATTTTCCAACTAGTTAAAAAGCTGTCTTCCAGATTGTGATATAGATGAGTGAGTACTTTCAGTACTTCGTCACCATGTTGAAACATTTCAATTGGTATTCCTTCAATTCTCGCAGCCTTGTTTTTGGCTAACACCTTCAGTGCAGCTTGGAACTCTGCCTTCAGCCTCATTGGTTCTTGATCACATGCGATCTCTTGAAATAAGTGAATATTGACTAGTTCTTTTTGGTATGGTGACCCTGTGTACCAATTCCATCTTACCTTGAAGTTTTCTTCATCAGGCAATATTTTGTCCTTAGAATCTTTCAATATTGCAACCCAAGATGTGAAATTTTCCTTCAGCTTTTCCAGTTTAAGATATACTGAGCGTGGTCTTCATTTTTGTTTTCTAACTCTAAGCCATTGTACATTTCATTATAATACATTCTCTTCTTGAGCTGATTTTTGAAAATTTCTGTTCAGCTTCTTGGCATCATGATTTCTTTCATTTGAATTAAGTCGTCTAAAGTAAAAAAGCAAGTTTCAGAGTCACTCCTTATATCCATGCTGATCTTTCCATTCTTTCCTGTCATTTTCTTGACCTTTTGATATTCCTTGAATGATGGTCCTAAAGCTCTCCCACAGCTCATCAGGTTTTCTGTCCTTAATCAAATATGTTACCGAGATGGTCGTAAAATTCAGAAGGGATAGAATCAAGGTTATATTTTGGCTTGTGTGGATTTTTTTTCATTTCCTTCAGGTTTAACCTGAACTTAGATGTGAGCAATTGCAAGTCTGCTCCAGTTACACTTGACCCGGTTTTAGTGACTGATGTTGAACTTCTCTTTGTTCCTTCCCATAGATGCAGTCAATCTGGATTATATGCGTTCCATCTGGAGAAGTCCACATGTATAGACACCTTTTGTGTTGTTGATAAAAAGTATTTGTGATGGAGTCTTTGATCTTGCAAAATTATTTCATGTGATCTTCAGCCTCATTTCCATCACCAATACCATATATTCTTTCCTCTTTGTTTCTATGTTTAATATTCCAATCACCATAAATTATCATTATATCTTGATTGCATATTTGATCAATTTATGACTGAAGGTGTTGGTAAAATTCTTTTATGTCAGTATCATTGTCTTTAGTGCTTAATGCATAAATTTGAATGGTATTGTTTTGATTAACTTTCTTTGTATGTGAATAGATACTATTGCTTGCAGTATTGTGCTTCAAAATAGATATTGTTGAAATGTTCTTTTAAATGATGAATATGATACCATTTTTCTTGAATCTGTCATCTCCTCCATAGGAAGCATACGATTGTCTGATTGAAAATGGCCAATGTTAGTCTAGTTTAGCTCACTAATGCCTAAGATATTGATCTTTATCTGTTTCATTTCATCGTTGACAACTTCCCGTTTTCCCATATTTATACTTTGCACATTCCAAGTTCCAATTTTTAACAGATACTTAAAGCTGTCTCTTCTAGTTTTGAGTCATGCCCCATCAGCAATGGAAGATTCTGAAAGCTTTACTACCTAAGCTTTCACTCCATCCATGTCATTTTATGGTTGTCTCTTTCAGAGAGCAACTCTTCCTTAGTCATATTTTGAGGGAGTCATCTCTCTGGTATTATATCTGACAATTTTCTGATAATGCAGTGATATTTTAAAATCCCAACAATGTTTTGCTGCTATCTCTGTAAGGTTTTCAGTGGCTAATTCTCATGAAGTGGACAACTTATTTCTTGTTCATAGCTTGCTGTTATTCTAGAAACCCTGCAGAAACCTTGTTATTTTAGGAGACCCTGTGGGTATTTGAAATAGCATCGAATGAGCTTCCACCATTACAGAAACACAAACGTCACCAGAGAAAGAAGAAATTACAGAGACGCGGTGGTCTCTTTTACTGAAACCCACACTAAACTCACTGCTATCGAGTTGGTGCCAACTCATAGGACTCTGTAGGAAAGGGTAGAGATGTGCCCGTGAGTTTCCCAAACTCTAACTTTTACAGGAGAAAAAGGCTTAGTCTTTCTCCTGAGGAGCTGGCCAGTGATTTCAAACTGCCAACTTGTCAGATAGTAACACAAAACATAATCTCTATGCTATCAGGGCCCCTCACTACACCTTAAAAAAAATCAACCTTGGCCTTTTTGGTGTTTGTTTTTCTTCTCTATTGTAATTGATGTTTATCTTTGCACTGTATTAAGCAGGGTTATCTAGAGAAGTAAAATCAGTGAACTGTATGTATGTATGTATGTATGAATGTGTGTGTGTGTATATATATATATATATATATATATATATATATATAGCTTTTCCTGATACGCATATCTACAGAGGCTTATAGATTCAAGGTTAGGAAGAAAGGTTATGTGGCAACTTTGACACATGTCCTAAAAAGCAGATATTAGATTTTGGTGAGCCAGATACAGGTTCCAAAGCTAGCAAAAAGTCAGAGAATTTTGACAGAATGTGCGTGCATAGTTGGCCACACCTTGGGGGAAACTTTTGCAATGGATTGGCTGCTCAAAGCCTAGTTTATAATCGAAGTAATTGCATTCTATCATATTTCTACCTGGAGGATGATTATACCATTGCATAAAGACCAAATTAGATTATATCTGCCAAAATACTGCCAGAGGTCATTCAATAAGCAACCTTAACTCTCACAGTACTATTGACACCTGCTCTTCCTTTCTAAAAACTTTTTTTTGGGGGTTGGTTTTAATTTGCTCTTAAGACCTCTAGCTTCTGGAAGCTTATCAGTAGGGATTTTCCATAACAAACTCATATGTATTTCAGGACTTAAATTTCCTTCCAATCTTAACCCTAGCTTTATTCCACAACATTTGACTTGTGGTATTTTTGTTTTTATTCATTGCAAAATATTTTCTAATTTCCTTTTTGACCAATGAGTCAAACATTTTGGAATATCCAGGTTTTTTTTATTTTTTAAAATTGAAATTCACTGTAGTAAGAGAACATACCATGTATGATTTCAAGATAATGATATTTTGAGACTTGTAGGCTGCAGATGACAAATGATGTCATTCATGTAGGAATCAGTAATGCTCATTAAGTAGACATTAGGTAGAATTTGTTAATTATGCTTTTAAAATTGTTTCTTTGTCTTCTGATGCTTGCTTTCTTTTCATTATTTGTTGGTTAATAAAAGGAGTATATTAAAATTTTCAGCTATAAGTGTAGAGTTATACAATTCTTCATGTTATCATATTTGCTATTTCCATGGATATGTCTCATGTTATTATGTCTTCATTCTTTTATGATTAAATCATTTTAGTCTATTTTTTAAAGAAAAAAACATTTTAAAAATTAGAACTGTTTTTCTTTTGCAAATGCCTGGGTAAAAAAAATAGGTAAGCACTGGAAAATTCACTGAAAAATTTATGGTTCAAATCCACCCAGAGGTCAGGGGGAAATGAGGCCTGGTGAATTGCTATGGAAAAATTCCCATCTTAAAAGCCCTATGCAGTACAGTTCTGCTCAGCACGCCGGGGGTCACTGTGAGCCAAATCGACATTATTTGGCTGTCCACACATTTTTAGCTTCCTTATTAATTTCTCTGTATCTTTGATAGGTCCTGTGGTGTGTGTATGTGTGTGTGTGTGTGTGTGTGTGTGTGTGCGTTTCATTTTGTTTTCCTTTGTCCAACTATTGGGGCTGGATATTTCTGTATTTTTATTGCTATTTCTGTGATTAAGTATACTTGAGATAAAAGTTTTCACAGATTACTGCTTATAATCTATTCCCCCAATGTCATTATGTCATGTCTCTATTTTTATTTTGTAGAAATTCTTTAATTTCAATTTGTGTTTTCACTTTTATCCAAGATCTAGTTAATGGAATGTTTTAAACTAATGGCTAAACAGACTTTTTTATATAAATTAAGAATTTCTAGTTTTACTTCACTGTGATTAGAGTTGACTTGAATATTTGTAATTTGTGAAATGTACCAATTTCTCTGTATCTGATCAGTTTGCTGGATGTTCCATGTGAAAAGAAAGCATATTCATTATCAGGTTGATATATACATAGACAAACATATCCATAAACCTATTATATTTTATTCATTTTTGTTTCCTTAATCTATCTGGTACTTTGAGTAATGAGTTACTATCTATTCTAGTGTTTCTGTGTGTCCTTGAGCCTAATTTCATTTTGGTTTTATACAGTTGGCTACTATGTTATTACTGCTGACGTTTTGGGATATGGGTTCTGCTAACTGTGAGGTCAGCAGTTCAAATTCACAGGCCACTTTGTGAGAGAAAGATGAAGTTTCTACTCCTATAAAGATTTAGTCTCAAAACCATAGGGGCAGTTCTACCCTGTCCTATATTTTTTCTGTGAGTCAGAATTGACCCGAGGGTCGAGAGTTTAATTGGGTGGCTTACTGACTACACAAACTATTGAGTTTATTCTAAATCATGACAATCTTGTAGGGCAGAATAGAAGTTCCCAAAAGGGTTTCTGAGGGTGCAAACCTTTACTGAAGCAGACCCCCACACTCCTCAAGTCTCTCCCTTTTGAGTAGCGGTCAATCACTTACCCACTGGACCTCTAGGGCCCCTTGGTTGCTGGCTGAAAACCTAGCCCGCCCAATTCCGCATCATATTGAACCTGCTATGGAGCAGAGTAGAGTGCTCCATGGGCTTTCTGCTGTAAAAGTCTACAGGAGCAAACAGCCTCTGCCTCTCCTCTAGCACAGGTAGGGGGTTGAATTCACAGATGATCAGCTGTCCACTACTTAGCCAATTGTGACACCAGGACTCATTCTACTCCTCCTTCAATATTCATGATCCTCACAACCGCACTGTGAATCACACTCTATTATTAAGTAAGGGTTGGGTTATCCTCTGTTAGTTTTCAATTATGTTGTTTTGAATTTAATTTCTTTTGCTCTCTCTCTTTAACTTTCTCTCTTTTTTTTAACCTTACCTTGTTAGAACCCTTTCAGAATCATTGTGTTAGCTAAGGTTTACACATACATTTTTAAAAAATGCACAAAAAACTGTCTTTTTCAGATAAGTTCAAAAGTCTTTTCTTTTAACAGGTGAGTCAATTCTTTCCCATTTTTGATAAGATTCAAATGTCATTATATTATTTATACTTTATTGGTATTATTTTATGTCTTTGGGTACATTGGTGGTAGAATTCTTACATTTAGTGTAGCATATTAAGGTTTGAGTTCTGGCCAGTACATTTTAAGCTGAACCACTGCCTTCATCTGTCAGCAGAGACTGGTGTTTTTATGAGATGGAATAGGTTTTAGTGCAGAGTCCACACTAAAACAGGCTAGAAAGACAGGCTTGATAACATATGTACATATATCAGTCAAAGAAAACTGCATTCCGTTCTGTTGTGCCTGGTGTCATCAAGAGCCAAGAGTGACTCAATGACATCTAACAAAAGCAAGTTTTACTTAACAATTTTTATGTGTATGATGTTTCAATTTCCATTTTTTTCTATTTGACTTTTTATTCTTTATAATATTTGTTGTATATAGGAATATTTATATTATTCTAATGGTTATCTTTGTTCTTATATCTTCTGATCGTCCTATTTTCCTTCATGTTTAAAAGGTTTTTACTGAGATGCCATTCACATGGCATGCAGGTCACTCATCTATAGTACTCAATTTGCTCTTAACTATTATCACAGGTATATGTAACTCTCATCACAGAAATTACCCCATTCTTTTCATATTTTGGTCTAGTCATTTGAATATTCTATAATTGTTTGATATCTAAAATTATATCACTTCCTCCGTAGTACATCTAGCTAATTACTTTTAAATTTGATTGATTTTCAAAGAATCAGATTTTGGTTTTATTGGTTGTCTTTGTTATCTTGAAATTGTACTAAACATTGTTGTAATCTTTATTTACTTCATCCTGCTTCTTTTTTTTTTCCATTACCTAAAGAGGGAAGGAAAGTACAAGAGAAAGCTAGTATTTGAAGTATGTGTGGAGATTACAATTACCTGATTAATGATGTTAGTAGTTGGAAATAATAGAAAGTTCAATTGTGTACATCAAATAATGCACCGAATTGAAAAAGTGTATTCACAGTTAAATACAGAAAAAATGCAAAAGCTACAGAAATAAATAAGTAACTAGAATATTCAAATGATTAAAATACAGAGAAGGTCTAATAAAAATTACAAAATAAAACTCTATGGAACAAACCAACAGATTCAACTGTACTATTTAAAACACTTCTATGTAAAACCATCATCAAAGAAATTTTAAATGAAAACAAACAAAATAGAGCTGGCAAAATATGGATAACTCTTACGAAAGATAAAGTGTTAATAACTACATGGAAAATAGCTAATGCAAAATAAAAGAAAATGAAGATAGAAAAATGGAAAAGATACACAACAGTAATTCACAAATACTTATAATATAAAAAAATAAAGATCATTTATTGTAGTATTGTGTAGTATTGTGTTGAGTTTAGTATTGTGTAGTATCGTGTAGTATTGTGTTGAGATTACTTACTGCTTTTATAACATAGCTAAGATTTTTATACTTACAAATACTGTCACTAGAGGCAACATGTCTTTGTGTGCATGTGGTTTTAATGCAGTTAAATGCTAGCAGAGTCAAGCAACATTTAATGACTTGCAATTCTTGTTGAAATTTAGAAGTCAAGACCTTATGTAAAAAAGGAGAGAAATTTTATGATTTTCAAATAGTTAATCACATGGGGTTCCTAGCACAATGAGACTTTATAGTGGTTTTGTTCTTTCTTCTTCTGATGATGACTGGAGAAATAGAAAAGACAGGACTAGAAAAGCAAAAAGAATGGGATGGCATTCCCACTTTCTATTAAGCTCTGTTAAATGAACGAGGAAGAGCTAATGGCTGACATATATTTAACAGCACATCAATAATTAAAGAAACAAAAGCCAGCTAGAAGTTGAGCACAATTTATTAACAGGACTTGACCTCAATCTGGACTGAAACTCTAGAACTGTGTTGGAAGGGATTTTGACATAGCATAAGAATTCTGGACAAGTGGTAAGATGGATCCTTTCAATGTGTTGAAGTAAAGAGAGTTGGGAAACATTTGAAAACTGAAGATGATAAATGAATAAATTAAACTAGTTTCTTGTCAAACATGGTTTGTGTAGTAATACTTGTAACTATTGTAACTGAGCACCACCTTATATGATCAAGTAGAAAAGTGCCATAGGGTTTCTCAGGTTATAAACCTGAGCAGAACCCAGCTGTCACATCTTTCTCTTGCAATGGCTGGTGACTTCTCCAGCCTTAACCTTATAGTTAGTAGTTAGGTGCTTAACCACTATAGATATCATATGATCACCTTGTTTAAAAAGGGATGGGTAAGAATTGAATTAAAAGAGAATTGAACTGTTAATGATCTCAGATAGACAGTAACCTATGTTATGGGCAGCCAGCTGATCAGATACTCAGATTTCCAACCTCTTGGGAGCTTATAAAACTCAAATTCATAACACAGTAATAAAAATGCATCAGCTTTAATATACATCATACGGCAAATCTAGTCCCCTCTTTCTTGGATTTTTGAGGGCATAACAATTTCAGTGAAATAATTATGAATCAGGCTTAAAAGTATGAGATGGGGTCTTTGGGTAGTTCAGGTGATTAAAATGTGCAGTTGTGAACTGATCATATCCAGTCTATGCAGAAATGCCGCAGAAGAAATGCTTTAGGATCTTCTCCCAAAATATCAGCTATTGAAAATCCTATGATTTTCTCTTTCTAGGGGTTTCTACTCTCAGCTACAGCTATTATTTTTATAGGTAAAGGGGTTTCAGAATATGGAGTAGACCAGGCTTTAAAGTATTTTTCCCTTTTCTTCTCAAAAAATAATAAGACATTATTTATTCTATGGTCAGAATTTGCAGTCAAAGTTTTACATGACAGAAAAACCAAATCTGCCACCAACTCAACCCATCATCACATTACCTAACAGGCTGAACCAGAAATGCTGGAGGCAACCCAGCATGCTGTTATTTGGGTTAGGATTTTTTGAATCAGCCTCTTTATGATTGAACTACTTGAAGGACACTTCAAGGACAAACTGCTGCAGTGTCCTCTACAGACATCAATCAGAATCTTCCAAGAATTCTGTGAGTTAGAGGACACCACCCACCCAAATGCCTCTTCCAATCTTCAATACACATAGGCCAGGAGGATTTTACTACTTCAGAGTTAGAGGACTATTTTTTTTTGGTAGAGGCACCCTCCTAAACAATTCTTTAGACTTTCCCAAAGTGTATTTGAGAAATAAAACCTTTGTTTTCAGAGAACACTATACCTCCCAAATTTATGTACTATTTATCTTAGCATTTGGATAGGAGCTGACAGACAATTTGGGAAAATTTGCTGAATTAAACTCCAAAATTTCCCTTCTGATTTTGCTTCCATACTTTTACAGAGCCTTCTGGCAAACCAGCAGATGGATCCTTTTCCTTTCCTGAAGAGTAAAATGAAAGTCTGATTCTCTGCCGTTTCCACCCGCCCTCCGCCCCACTCTGAGTGTTTTTTTTCCCCGTACTTGCATCCCCGATGGTTGCAAAGCTGAGGGTCTCAAAGTTCAAGTCTTAAAATTTATAGTGGAGCAGTTTGGGTTTTGTAATAATATAGGAATGATGTGGGAGTTGATGGTGTAAAACAAATTATAGAGTTGTAGCTGAGGATTTATGAAAACCCTAGTGTGGTGTAAAAAGATCACATTTCTCAGAAAGTAGGTGTCAGTTTCTCAACTAAACCTCTATGGGCATTAAAGAAAAAGGGAAAAAAGAGAAAAAAGTAGTAGAAGAAGTCTGAGATGTTTAAAAGTATTATTTATAGTATTAATGAGAAAATACAACTATACTAAGGCATGGCAGCCTTTATTAGACAGCTTTACAATATTTTGTTAGGTGCCCTTCACGATAATTGTCAGGGATAAGTAATTAAGGCACATTTTCAGATAGTAAAAGAGGAACAGGAAACTAAATAATGTTTGAGGTAAATAGCAACCATGTGCTAACATATGGGTCTCTTGGACCACACAGAGGATGCCCCTGAAATGGTTTTTAGATTACATAGCAACAAAATATTTCTTATAGGAAAGGAAATAAAAAGTAAGCACACAAATCCTTGTTCCTGGGCTCATGAAATTACCTTTTGGACAAGTCTATTCTGTAATGTCTGCTGCACATTGGTACAGAGTCGGGACTGTGTGGTGAGCCCACCCATGCCCACCCATGCCGCCATCTGAGGAAGATTTCCTTGTTATGGACATTCTGAGCAGCAGTAACTATTTTTACAATTGTGTCCAGTTAAATTGATCTAGACGAGAGCAGAGTATTCTGGGTTTGCAAGCTGCAGATTTCCTATGTGGCCTGCCCTTTAAAAAGAGCTGAGAGCCCAATAAAAATTCTCTCTGAAACGTGCAATTAGAAAGGAAAAGTAAAAGGTAGATACTGGTGGGGCCAGAAGGTGAAAGGAGCATTGAGAGAAGATGTGAGATAAATACAGGACTAAAGCAAACTGAAATATGCTAAAATTGGATTTATGAGTAAACACGCAGTATGAGTAAATCATCAGAAGTCACTTAGCAGACAGATAGTCTATTTGTTGAGTTGGTGCTACCAAACACCAAGAAGTGGATGACTCGGAACAGCGGACATGTTTCTCACTCATGAATGGAGGTTGAAAGTCAGAATCCAGGGCATTGGTGAGGTTAGGCTCTCCTCATCCACGCTACGGGAAGATTCTTCGGTGTTTCTTCCAGCTGCCAGTAGTCTCAGGCACTTTCTGGCCTTCATTGGGTGATAGCTAGCTCTTCCCATAGTCATCGTCCCTTATGTCTTTCTTGGTCTTTTCTCTTTGTCTCTTCACCCCTTTTATAAGGATAACAGGAAGATTGGATTAGGACCCATCCTGCTTCTCATATGATCCATGGTAACATGTTTAAAGAAGTGCATACTCTCAGCTGCCAGGGTTAGAACATCAGCGTAACTCCAAGACACAATTCAATTCCTGACACATGAAACAAAACAACAAGGTAACTCTATAGAGATCTCCTCTCTGGGGCACAGATAACAGGGAATTGGATGAAGGGACACATTGGACAGTGTACAATATGAAAACGTATTAACAATTTGTAGATTATTAAGGCTTCATGGGGGCGGCAGAGAGAGGAGGGAAGGGGAAAATGGGGAGTTGGTACTGGGGGCCTAAGTGAAGGGAGGATGTTTTGAGAGTGATGATGGTAACAAGTGTGCAAATGTGGCCTGCATACAATTGATGTATGTATGGATTGTGATGGGAGTTGTATGTGCCCCCAATAAAATCATTCTTAAAAGGGGGGGGGGAAGAGGAGCTTATACCAAGGGGTCAATTGGAAAATATTTACAAATGAATATGTCAATATGTGTGCAAATTTGTTTGGTACAAATGATATATTGAATGTTATAAGAGCTGTAAGAGTCCCAAATAAAATCATTGGGGAAAAAAAGATCTCTGGAGAGACCTTATGACATGATACAATGTACTTCCATGTCTCTTCAAAGTTTTCTTGCGTCTTGTTCTGGTAACTGCATTGTATGGGGTGGTACTGGATTTCTGCACAGTCCCTATTATCTTCACCTAAAAAAATAAATAGGTTCTGGATGCAGTGTGAACAGAATTCTTCTTCTTGAAACTCAAAGAAATATTACCAAACCCATTGGAAAATGACATCTGTGTACAGTTTTGGTCTCACCAAGAGTTTTACGATGCTGAAACACAAACACCACTCTACATGATGTCAATTGCAATTACTGGTAAACACAGCTTGTACAGTTCTCAGTGTGTCTTGCTCTTAGGTACAGAAGAAAGAGCATAAGGACAATACTTTCTTCCCATGGCACAGCTACCCACTTTCCACTGCCCTTGGAAGGAGATTGGTAGAAGTGATTGTGAGAGTAAGGAAGAAGAGGCTGTAACATGGCAGAGACAGATATTTTTATTTAAGTTTTTTGAGTGTGGCATGAGTAACGGTGTTAGATCAAAGAATTTTAATCTTGTTAGCGCTATTGAACTGGTTCTGACCCACACCAACCCTGTACACAACGGAAAGGAACAATACCCATTCCTCACAATCATTCCTATGCTTGAGCCCATTGCTGCAGCGACTATGGCACCCTCACTTGTTGGGGGTGTTCTGATCTTGTGCTGCTTTTTAAAAAATAATAAATCACTTTATTGGTGACTCCTTTAGTTCTTCTAACAATCCATCGATCAATTGTATCAAGCACATTTGTACATATGTTGCCATCATCATTTCCAAAATGTTTCTTTCTGTTTGAGCCCTTGGTATCAGCTGTTCTTTTTTCCTTCTTTCCCCGCCCTCCCACCTTCATGAACTCCTGATAAATTATAAGTTGTTATTATTTTCATATCTTACACCATCATTCTCCTTTCTTCCTGTCTTCCTTCACTCATGTTACTGTTGTTCATTCCCTTGGTGCAACTGGGGGGAGTTATATGTCAATCACGATAGTCAGTTCCCCATTTCTCCCCCTTCTCCCCCACCTTCCCCCTATTTTCATTGTATTGGTACTCCTATCACTATTCCAGAGAAGTTTATATTTACTGGATTCTCTGTGTCTAGAGCTCTTTTCTCTATCAGTGTACATACTCTGGTCTAGCTGGATTTGTAAGGTATCTTTGGGGTCATGATAGTTAGGGTGGGTGGGGGGAGTAAATTAAAGAACTAGAGGAATGTTGTGCTTTCCGTCAGTGCTGTGCTGTACCCTGGCTACCTTTTATTGTGAGTCTTCTGTGAGGGAATGACCAATTGTCTACAGATGGCTTTTGGGTCTCCTCTCTGACCCTCATTATTTGCATAGATAAATTTGTTTGGGGTCTTCTGTTGCCTAAAACCTATCCCTTTAACACCTTGTGATCACCCAAGCTGGTGTGTTTCTTTCATGTGGACTTTCATGTGCTTCCCTGCTAGATGGCCACTTGTTTTGCTTTAAGCCTTTATGACCTAGACACTATATCTTTGAATAGCTAGGCACCATCAGCTTTCTTCACCATGTTTGCTTATACATGCATTTTGACTTCAGTGATTATGTCAGGAAGGTGAGCATCACAAAATTCCAAGTTATTAGAACAAACCATACTTTATTCTTCTATTGAGTGAGTAATTGAGTAGACACCCAATGCCTGTTATCGTAATACTTAACATTTAAATATATTATTGGACTTACATTCCTATCATTATATATTAATATATTTACATATGTGTATGACTACACTTGTATCTCTCTGAATATGTTTTGACTCCTAGCTCTGTCCTCTATTTCTTTTTTACTTTTCTTCTGTTTCACTATCATGTCCGATCTTCACAAAACTGTCAGTACTTTCTCTCTGCTCTATTGCACTTCATGAAGCTCCATCAAGCATTCTATGCCTATCTTGCCATTGATTATAGATTTCTTATTGTTCCCTTGTTCCTGTTTTTTTTGGCTGCCCTGCCCTTTCTTCTACCTTCTCCCCTCCCATGTCCCCATAGAGAAATCAGTCCCATTGTTTTCTCCTCTGGATTGGTTATCCTGCCTATCCTATATGGATAAACATGAGAAAAAGAAAAAAAGGAAAATGGAGAAAGAAAGACAAAAGCACAAATAGCCCTATAAGTACTTCCAAGTCTGTCTGCTGACTTTTCTGAACACTTTCCAATCTGATCTGGTGCAGTGCCACACCTTACCCACCAATTCTGAAGTCTTTCCACCTACTCAAAGGCCTATTTTCATGATACCTGGAGCGCTTCGCTGTTTTGCTTCCCTTGCTGATCTTCTGTGCTCCCTTCATGTTTTGCATAGGTGGTAGTGGGGACTGGGGGTGGCTGCGGGGGCACAATTCCCACTCTGTATCTCCAGTGCTAGCTTCTTATTTGCTGCCCTTCTACTTTACCAAGCATGATGTTTTGCTCTGGAGACCGGACTTTCCTGACTCCATTTCCAGAGCATGTAAAATGAAATCTTGTCAAAGGGCCTTGAAGTTCATATGACCATAATACTCAGTTGCTCAGAGTTAATGCATATTAATGGTGATTGTATGGAATAGCCTGCTTTATGGAATGTATTCAATGATTACTAATTGGAACTAGATAGCCAGATCTTTCTTCTGTGTTCACCCTGAATTCACTTAAATTTCAAACACTTAGGTTAGCAGGCAAGCACCTTCATTGTTCCATCATCTGGGGATGGCATTTCAAAGGATAGCTGGTGATTAAGAACAGTGCAGGAAACTGAAATCAAGTCCCTTCCACTTAGTCCAGTGATTTTGTCCTCCTTACTTAGTAACAAAAGTGCTTTGTTGGGTTCTTCCTAGGGTAGTTAGCCTGGAAATTACCCAACAGACGGAGGTTGGAGTGCATGATCCATGGACTTTGTAAAGAGCTAACAATATGTTTCTTTGATTCCCGGTCATCTGAGAAGAGAAAAACAAAAACACTCTGTGCTCTAAGGTAGTCTTTAAACTTTTTGAAACCTTAGAGATAGTTACATCTTGATACCTTCAGGCATTGGCCATGGTCTAGCCTTCTTGCTAAATAAAAACATGTAGTTTTCATAGCTATGAATGTTGCACAATTACAAAGATGATAAAGAGCCAGCTCAGGTGAAAATTAGAGCTCATGCATGAACAGAGACACTAAAAATAAATTCATAGTTTGAAGGCCAAGTACCTTGAACAACATCAAATTTAAACATCACCATTCAAAATTTTAATTTTTTTGCAATACATTTGCCATGAGATTGTTTTCCTGGAGATGACTGAGTTCTAATTGACTTGTCACCTGTAGTATATTTCTCCCATTGAGCAAAAGGCTTGAAAATTCCGCTTCGAGGATTTGCCTGAGGCAAGGTGTCATAACCATTCACAAATCACCACTTATATTCTGTTTACACCACCTTTGCCTCACACAAGTCTCTGTAACAGATCTCATTTGCCTTTTACACAAAAGCAGAACCTGGCCCAATCAAATAAGTCTTTCATAACTGTAGATGTCACAATTTTATGCTGAGCTAACTGATGGAAAAATTGATCTAATAAAATGAGTAATAGTGAACCAAAGAGTTTTAAATAAAAGCAAGTAACATAAGACCATATAATGCTCTTCCTTATAGTTTCCATTATGTTGGTTACAATACAGAGTGCCTTAAAGAGAAATAATGAAACACTGCCCAGTCCTGTGTCATCTCCAAAATCATTCTTCTTTTTGAGTCCATAATTGCAACGACTGAGTCTATTTTGCTATATGTCTTTCCCATTTCTCTGATCCTGTACCCTGGGGTTATAAAACTACCCTGGGAACATTTGAACATGGACCAATTAGTCTTGACAGAGAAAATCTGTGTACTCCATCCATATTCCTTGCTTCCTATAGTATCTAATATTTTCCCTATACAATCCTGCAATAATGCAACTCCAAGCTTGACATTTTTCTTCATTTTTCTTAGTTTGAAGGAAAAGCTCATAAATGATGACTTTGGTTGTCCTTTTTAGATTCTCACTTAAAGTCTTGACACATTTCATCATTATGTCTTCTTAAGCTGACCTTTGAAATATCCTGTTATATTTTTATTCAATCACTTCTTCCATTTGCTTTGGCTTTTATGTTGAAGAGCAAGGCTCAGACTCTTCTGATATTCATTTTCATCTTTTCTATTTCCTTTTTTCCATAATCCAGTTTGGTCTTTTCGTTCTTTCTTTTTAACCATTTTTGTTATAAATAGGATAAAATTCTGTCTAGCAAATCAGTTTTCCATTCCACAATTCATCCACATGCTGCGTCATGTAATTAATTGATTACAATCCTCATACTGTAACAAAATTTATGCTACTTCCTATCTGTATTTTTGGCTTCCATTTATTGATTTCCTAAACTTTCTAACATTTATCCCTATGTAAATACTGCTGTTTTGGTTTATCTCAACTGGTTAATTATTGTAAGGAATACATCCTTCCTACTGTTATTGTTATCTTTATAAACCTGCCTACTGTTTGGTTGAAACGTGAGCCACACGGATGAGTTCATTTCCAGACCTGACAGGTGGCTCACAGCCACTATCTCTGGGGGCCCAGCATTTCTATCCAACCAGAAAGCATGGTCTTTTAATTATTTTGACCTTTGCTCCTCAATTTTCTTCCACTGAGGGCCTTCTAAGACGACCCTTTTCCAGAACATTAGTTAGAGATAGCCAGGCACCCTTGCATTTGTGTGGCCTCAAATGGTAGTGATTGATGCTTCTTTGGTTTGTTCATTAGTTAATTCAGTGAATTATGTCCATGTGTCTTTGATTTTCTTTACTCTTCCTTGCTCTGGATGGGGAGAGCCAAGTGTTTCATGTGGATTCCTGCAATCTTTCAAGATCTCAGTCATTTCTCAGTCACAAAGTAGGATACTCAGCATTATTTTTGTGGACTCTGTTTTGCCAATTTACCCTGGTGTCCCCTAAGATCATGACCCTGAATCCATAGACCTGATGATTCATTTCCTCAAGGTGAGTTGTTATGTCTAAGATGTTTTTATAACTTTGCTCTCTCTATGATCCACCAAATTAGCTATATTTGCAGTACAGTTAAATGCACATGGAGAAATGACCTTTGTCAAATATATACATGTGCCCATAACCCACCTACACATATATAGCTTGCACGTATAGTCATGAATCTACTCGGAGAACTCCATTGTTATAAGGGTTGAGTATATAGCAGTAGTTATCTTTATTGCCTTTGACCCTGGAGCTCTTCTTGTATTTTCCCTCCTTATTGTGTGGTGTGTTCCCCTTTACCAAGTTAATATGTGTTCATCTTCTAGTAAATAATGTACTCCTTCTTCCCCTTTCACCCTGGTAACCTTCAAGAAGGTTTCTTTTAGGTGAAAACTTTCTAGAATTGTTATAATAGTGGTCTGCTAAAATATTTGATCTAAAATATTTACCTAATTTCACTCTGCATAATCTACTCCGAGTTATGTGGTGTTTGACAGATTCTCTTTAGATGAGTTTTTCTATGCACATGAGTGCCTAAGTTTTAGGAAATCCCACTCATCTAGTTTATGTTCTGCTGTTGGTGTATTTTCCATTCTGTTTGATAGTGTATTTAGGCCATGTATAAGGACTTCTCTAGTTTTGTTATTTTTTAATTGATGTTCTTTGTAGTTTCAGGTTTTACATTTAGATCTTTGATCTATCTTGAGTTTGTCTTTTTACAAATTGGCATCCAGTTGCCAGCACCATTTCCAAAAGACTGCTCTTCCTGTTTAATGTTTTTTAGGGTTTGTTTGTTTGTTTTGTCACAGAACAGCTGTCCATAAGTAAATGAATTTATTTCTGTATTCTTAATTCTGTTACACTGTGTCAGTATCAGAATCTTTTGACTCCTGGACCAGGGGAGCAGCTTTTGAGATTGGGAAGAGTAAGACTTCCTACTTTGTTCTTTTTTAGCAAGGCTTTGCTGATTTGGGGTCTTTCCCACTTCCATATACCATTAGTGATTAATTTCCATCTGGATTAGAATCACCTTGTATTTGCAGTCATGACATTTTCACAATGGTGAGTCTTCCTGTCCATGAGCATAGTATCTTCTTCCATTGAAGCAGGTTTTGGGGGTTTCTTGTTTGAACATTTTGCAGTTTTTATTCATTTGTTTTGGTATAAGTTTTTGCTTCTCTGCTTAGATTTATTTCTAATATTTAATCTTTTAGGTGGCTGTTCTACATGGTAAGTTTTTCCTTTAAAGATTTTTGAAATTTTTTTATGTCGATGTAGCCGATCACTTTATTGAACCTCTCAATTAGTTCCAGTACTGTGTTTTTGCTGAGTCTTTAACATTCACCACTTATAGAGTCATATCATCTGTGACAATTGGCTAAATATAGCAACTTTTGTGAGGATGACACAGAGTAGGCAATGTCTCACTTTGTTGAACACAGAGACCCTCTGAGGCAATTGAGACCAGTCCCTGGAGAAAGACATTATGCTTGCTAGAAGACAGTGAAAAAGAGGAAGGTCCTCAAAGAGATGGATTTCAACAGTGACTGCAACAATGGTCTCAAGCATAGAAACAATTGTGAGGCCAGAACAGGAATTGGAAATGTCTTTTTCAATTGTGCACAGTTCTTGAACCAAAAATCAATGTTACTTAGTAACAGCAATATGATTCAGAACTGACTCATGACACCTAATGAAACAACAACAATCTTCTGCTAATAGAAAAAGTTTAACTTCTTTACCCAATTTGCATGCCTTAATCTTCATGTCTGGGCTAATAGCTGTTGCTGAGACTTTCAGCACTATACTGAATCTAAGTAATGTAAAAGAGATCCTGGTCTGTCTCCTTTTTTGCAAGTAGAATATTTTCAGTTTCTGTCCACTGAGACTAACGCTAGTTGTATTTTTCCTATAAATGGTCAAAATTATGCTGGAGAATTTATTCTGTTATATTTTACTGATCACCTATTTTTAACCTGGAATGGGTGTTGGATTTTGCTTTAAAGGGCTTAAGTAGAAATCAAATGTTTTGAGGGCAATGATGAAGGCAACAGATGTACAAATGTCCTTGGCATACAATGGGTAGATGTATGGATTGTGATAAGAGTTTTATGAGCTCCCAATAAAATAATTTTTAAAAGTCTTTTCTGTATTGATTGATATGATTATGTAGTTATTATGCTTTTGTTTTGCAGGGGGGTACCCAGATGAAACCAGAAAAAACTTCACTGAGCAAAGCTTTTGTAGTATGAATTTTTCTCACTATATAAGTATGAAGCCCCACTTTCTGAGTTAGTGCACCTAGTGGCATTGCCTGAGAAGGTTCTCTCTGGTCACAGTGAATTTTTCCATAACAGCAGTTTCACTTGGACTACTTTTGTGTGTGTGTGTGTGTGTGTGTGTAATAGCTGAGCATGCAACTGTGAAATTTTGCTTCCTGCTCAGGAAAAATGCCTGAGAAACTGATATTGAGGTTGAACACAGCTTACAAAGACAACACTATGGGGAAAACTCAAGAGTAAGAGTGTCTTCTCATTTCAAAAATGGTGAAATATTGGTTGATGACAAATCTTGTTCTGAACGTCTGTCAACTTCCTGAACAGATAAAAATGTCAACAAAATGTATGTAGTTATCTGGACTATTTGGGAGTTTGGTTCAGCAAATTCTAATGGAAGATTTGGGGATGAAAAGGGTCACTGCAAAATTTGTGCCTCAGATCCTGACTGTCCAGGTGAAAGAGCTTTCACTGGAAACATGCTGCACTTTAAAAGAACAGCTCTCAAGTCATCCACACTTAGGATTCCTATTGATGAGGCATGGTGCTATTCTGACAGGCCCAAGAATAAACAGCAGTCAAGCCAGGAGAAGATACTATTGTCACCTTGCCCAGAAAAACCTTCTTAAGTGAAATCAAAGATGAAGATAGTGCTCATTTCTTTTTTTGAAGTGAAGGGATTAGTGCATTTGGAGTTCATTCCACCAGGTCAGACTGTTAATCAAGCTTTTTAGTGGTTCTGAAAAGATTGCATAACACTGTGCAACAAAAGCTGTCTGATTTGTGGCAGATGACAAACTCATTTTGCCACCACTACAATGCACTGCTCATGCGGCCATCTCAGTGTACCTATTTTTGGCAAAAAAACATCCCAGAGACATGCCTCTCTTGCCCCCATACATGACTCACTTGACCTTGCTCTGTGAGACTTCTTTTTGTTTTTGCAAATGCAGAGGGATATGAAAGAAATTTGACCTCCTAGTAGGGGTGAAAAAAACAATGGGGCGCTGTCTGCAATCCGAGCAGATGAATCTGAAAAGTGTTTCCAAGAATGGAATCACAGATCTGACAAATGTATTAAGTGTAATGGAGAGGACTTTGAAGGTGATCATGTTGTTTTGTAAATAGCTTTATAGAAAAAATAAACATGTTTTTTTGGGGGGCACCTCTTGTATTTAGGTCAGTGGTTCTTAACCTGTGGGTCACAAACCCTTTGGGGGGGTCAAATAACCCTTTCACAGGGGTTACTTAAGACCATTGGAAACACGTATTTCTGATGATCTTGGGAACAGAGACATCACTACAGGCAGGTCCCCCCACATACAGATAAGTCCACATACCAGTACCCAGAATGAACACTGTTACCCATGCCACACCATGCTTCAAGACAAAATGTCATTTATTTGTAATTAGAAATAAATATTTCACAATATATAATTGGATATTGTTTTTGTGATTAATCGCTATGCTTTCATGATGTTAAATTTGTAACAATGAAAATACATCCTGCATATCAGGTATTTATTCACACAACGATTCATAACAGTCACAGAAGTACAGTGATGAAGTGACAATGAAAATAATTTTATCGTTGGGATTCACCGCAACATGAGGAACTGTATTAAAGGGTGGCAACGTTTGGAAACTTGAGAACCACTGATTTAGGTGATGGGTAACATTGATTGTTGTTCTAATGGCGAATCCCCTTTGCATAGTTGGTGTGAATCTCTTTTGCTCATACTGTATTAATATTGCTAGCTTTATATGCTATTGGATTCTGTCGGTTAGAGTTTAGTTAAGAATTTTCATTTCTATGTTCATAAAGAATACTGATTTTTAAGTTTTGGGGGGTCTTTCTAGTGATTGTTTTGGTATCATAGTTACATAAAATGAATTTGGATGTATCAATTCTTTCTATACTCTGAGTACGCTGAATAGAATTTATGTGAAATCTTCTCTGAATGTTTGCTGGTTCTCCAGTGAAGCTATTTGGGTCAGAATTTGTCATTGCAAATTTCTTAATGGCCTTTTCCCTTTCTTCCTTTGGTATGAGTCTGTTCAACACCTCAGTCTGTGTTAATTTAGATAGGTAGTGTACTTCTAGGAATTTGTTTGTATTTATTGATTAGATTTTCAATTATGTTGGAGTACATTTATTTTCTTCTTACCATTTTTATATCATTTGGTGCTGCTTTGATATTACCCATTCATGTAATTTGGATGCCACCTTCTCATCAGAGTTTTAGATGTGCCAGTGGTTTGTCAAATTTCTTAATTCTTTCAAAGAACCTACCTTTAATTTTGTTGTTCTTTTGAGTATATATATATATATATATATATATATATATATATATTCTGTTTCACTTATTTATGCTCTATTCATTAGAATTTTTTTTCTGGTAGTTGTAGAATTATTTTACATCACCTTTTCTAACTTTTAGAGAAGTTTGCATAACTTAATGATTCTGCTTTCTTTTTTTGATGTGTGAATTTATCACTACAAATTACTTTTGCTTGTACTGCATTTGCTGTGTTGACAAAGTTTTGGTAAATTGAATTTTTTTCTTGTCTAATTCAAGGAAAATATTTTACTTCTTTTTATTATTCTTGAGTATTTTTAAGCAGGATTTTATTTTTCTACCATGCATGTGATACCCCCTTGTTCTTTATCTCTTATCAGTTTCCAATTTAGAAATGAGAACATGCTTTGAAGTATTTTGATTAAAAAAAAAACAGATCGAGACTTGTGTGATGGTTTAACATGCAGTCTATTTTGAGGAACACTCCATGTATATTGGAAAAGAATGCTTACTGTTTTATTGTTGAGTGGAGGATTCTATATATGTTTATGAGGTAAAGTTAGCTGGTTGTGTTTTGTTCTTCTGTGTTTTTGTTGGGTTTCTTCCTAGTTCTTCTGTTCTTCATCAAATGTTATATATTAAACTCCCCTACAAAAGTAAAAATGTATAAAACTCCCCTACCAGTACTGTGGAGTTGTATATTTCTGTCTTTATTTCTGCTAAAGTTTACTTTCTGTGTTCTGGTTGCCAGGAGGGCATAGGAAACTAGAAGGAGATGATAATTTTGTGGTTTTCAGCAACTGAGGTGGGTGCTTTTGTTGTTCTAGATGAGTGGAACCTGCTATCAGGTCCTTGTTCTGATTGAACACTATTTGCAAAAGTTTGTAATGGCTATGCTCTGTCAGGTCATCTGACAATTTACCTCCTCAATCTCTGTCCTCATTTAATCTTTCTCTTCATTTCAGCTTCTTCGCCTAATCAGTATCTATGTTATTTCAGGTAAACTAGAGGAATAAATTTCATAGACACATATATAGATATAAGGAAAAGATTTATATATGAGAAATAGGACGTTAAGAAACCATTTTAATTCAGCCCAGTTCAAAGTCATAAGTCTGATATTAACCCATATGCCCGATATAAAGTCTATAAAGTCTCCTTCCGACTCACAAAGTTATGGATTAGTGGGTGCAGAGTCCTGACACTGGCAAGTGTCTCCCCCATGGCTCCTCACTTCCAGGGATCAGGGTCCATCAACAGCAGAAGTAACTCATTGCTGACAGAGGTCTCCATGTGGCCACCCCAGCTTCAGAGGTCTGACTCTATCAAGGCAAAGCCGTGTGGTCTCTCCGCCGGCTCCTCCAGCTTCTCGGACACCGCCATCTCGTCTTGTCCGTGATTCATCGTCTCTCAGACTAACTCCCAACAACTGGGAAGATAGCTTCTCAGCTTCACGAGGGAAATATCGCGAGATTTCCCAGAAATCTCAGGAGAAAACCATGCCCACACAGAGGCCTCATTGGCTACTCAATGACTATCTCCAGATTAACACCCTACATTTCACCCCTACATTTCAATCATAAAATTAACATAAGCACATGCCACCACAGTATCCAAGCCACTCCCCTATTTTTTCTTCTGCTGCTCAGAGTTTCGGGATTATCATCCATATCTGTTTGGTTTAGTTTCAGGTGTCTTTTTTGTAGAGGGTCTGAGTGTGTGTCAGTCTCTTCCACCATCTTGATGAAGTCCTCTTGTTGTCTTGTACTTACTGTTTGGCTTCTTCTTGTATGGTGCCCTTGACATTATCCTACAACTCAACTGGTCTTCAGGCACTAGTGTCCCATGCATCAAATCTAATCTTGAAAGTTCCTATAAATTCAGTTGGAATATATTCATATTTGATCTCTCATGGGCTTTTTAAGAGTTTTCCTTAGTTTCAGCTTGAACTTGCATATCAGTAATTAATGGCCTATTCCACACTTGATCCCTTATTTTGATTGAGGATATTGAACTTTTCTCACCAGATTATATCTGGTCAGATGTATGTGTACAATATTGTTCAGTGAAGGATGAATCAGCTATTGGTTTTACATTGAGCCTCTAGGATATATTCTCCAACTACTAGTCTTTTTTTTGGGGGGGGTTTGAAATTTTCACATTTCAATTCCAATCACATAATGCCATACTAGCATACATAATACCATTTCATGTGTGTCTTTATGTGCCAAACCCTGTACTAGAATTGTTTCATTTAATTGTGGTAATATGTCCTATAATATATGAGTATTTGTTTAAGCTGCATATATCCTATAGTTTTTTAGTATCTATTGTGTGTTAAGCACTGTGCCATAATTTTATACTTTATTCTACATATATCTCCTATGAGACAGCCTGTGTACATTTTACAGGTTCATAGTTTGAGACTCAGATAGGTTTACTGGGAGACTTCTAGGATGTAGTAGAACTAGAATTTAAATTGTAAGATGCTTTCCTCTAATGCCCGTGGGTTCTCTTAACTAGTATCTTATCTTGTTACTTCTTTGGCTGAGAGACTCTGGCAGGTACAGCAACTTGTAATACTACTTGACAGACTAAGATAGAATATATATAAAGACAAATTCTTAACAGAAGAACTGAACATAGTGGGCCATGGCTCAATAAATCAACAAGCCCTTATTGATGTGCACTTTATCCATGACACCCAGCTGCATGTGCTAGCAGGTCCAGAGAAGTGGAGGAATTAGGCTTTGCCCTCAAGGACTTTACGATGTAGTTGAGGCAATAAGATGTGCACACGAAGGGTGACTAACAATGCAGGGCATATATGATAATAGATGACAAGAAATACCTTAAGGGTAGAAGATAATAATGAGAAGATGTGAGGTCATCCCTCCTCCTAGGAGAACAAAGCGACTTGTAGTACAAACTATACCAAAAAAATCTTTATGGAACTGGCTAATTTTATTTGAACGAAAGATGATTTCTGGGCTGCTGCATCGCTGACCCCATTCTGACTCTAAAGTTAGACTTTTTATGAAAAACTGCCCAAAAGAAAGAGACAAAAAAGTACATCTGTGCTGTCATTTCCCACAGGGCATTTGTCTTGAGTATAACCTCATCTTCCTGGGAAGACCCCTGCTAGAACCCTGTTACAGTAGGTCATTGGAAACTGGGAGAATCTTGGCTGCAGCACTCTTCGACACAGGGTAACATATCATTGCAAAGTAATTTTCCTTTCTCTCAATTCTGTGCCACTTAAAAAAGATCCCTTAAAATTAAGAAAAAGCAACAACCCATATTTCTTGCCCCTGTCCCCTTCTCGGTGGATCTGTTTGGGTTACTTAGGTGGCACTTGAATTAAGTAATTATAAATCTCTTGAAATTAGCTGATATTTCCCCCAAATCTTTGTCTTCCATATCCTCATAAAATAGTCCATTGAGAAATAGATCAGGCTACCATCAGTCAGGCTGTTTCGCCTCTTGGTGTCCTGGACATACCACCTCAGCATGCCAGGCTGACATGCCTTGGCCCCTTTGTCAGACTTGTTTGTAAAAACTACCCAAGTCCTTGTTTTACATGCTCCACGTAGTCTTCCTATGTCTGGCTGTGTGCTGCGATGTCATCAATCAATGCCACACTGAATTCACCCAACTTCATCAGCACTGTGTTTACCTTCATCTTAAATGTAACTACTGTGTTCTTCATGCTGCAAAGGCGCACCCAGGACACATATAAACCTGGGATGTGGAGAGAGAGTTTCCTGTGTAGTGGCATCTTCACTAGGCATTCATCAGCTATGGACGATGCATTGATTGTCTAATATCAGAGATTTTTTTGTGATTATACTCTTTTTTTGGTGTTCTAGACAAATGTCAAATGTGCACCACCGAGAGCTTTTTGTGTTTTGCATAAGGAGCCTCATTGGCTACTGAGGTCAATAGCCCTAGCTATGACAAGGATTTATAGTATGTGTAGTCTTCATAGAGCTGGAATCACAAAAGAAGCCTGCATTACAGAACACTCTAATGTTCCCTCTTTATCAGAGGTGGTTGGATAGTTACAAGGATATGAATCAGTAAAACTGGCTGTGAATAGTGTGTTTTTCTCCAAAAGTGAAAAATAAAAAGCAAAAATTTGACTAAGCCAGTTTCTAGAGATAACTTCTGACCCTTGGTAACCAAATGTGTGTCATAGGCATATATGCTTCATTGAGTTTTTCAATGAATAATATAGGGGAAAGTAGATTGCCAGGCCTTTGTTGCAAAGTGCTCTTGAGTCGATTTGAACTGTCAACTGCTGAGTGTTTAATCTTTTTGCACTATCTAAGGACTCCCCAGAAGATGGGAACCCTGAATTTTTAACTGGTGCTGACTCAGAATGGATTTGATGGCATTAAATTTGATTTTTTTGTTTGTTTTTGTTTCTAAGGCAGTCACAAGCAACCTGCCAAGCCTGACTCTAGTCTTCTACCTCTAAAGAAGTCTTGTGCAGCAGATATACCCAAGGCATTGCATATTTTGGTCTCTTGACTGCTACTTCCAGGAACATTGATTGTAGATAAAAGCAAGAGGAAACCTCTGACATCTTCCATCATTTCTCTGCTTATCCTGATGTTAAAGACTGGTCCAGATATGAGGATTTGGGTTTTATTTGCAATGAGTTGTAATCCACACTGAAAGATGCACTCCTTTTACTTCATTAGCAAGTGCTTCCAAATCTTCCTCACTGCCAGCAGGAGCGTCACCTGGGTATTGCAGGTTGTTCATAAGACTTCCTCCATGCTTGATGCCATGCAATCCAAATCTCTGATTGTTTGCTCAGCATACAGTTTGAAAAATATGTGATGAGAAGATGAAACTCAGATTCACATCTCTCCTGATTTTAACTCATGCAATATTCCTTGGTTCTCTTTGCACAATTATCTCTGGATTCAAGTACAGTTTCCACCTGTGTGCAATGTAGTGTTCTGGGATTCCCATTCTACTCAAGCCAATTCATAGATTCTAAAGATCCACACAGTCAAATCCCCTGGCATAGTCAGTAAAACCCTGGAAACATTTTTTTCTGGTATTCTCTGTTTTCAGCCAAGATTCATTTGATGTAAGCAGTGATATTCCTTGTTTCACATGCTCTTCTGAATCCATTCTGAACTTCTGGATGCTCCTGGTCATTGCTGGATGATTCGCAGCAAATTTCTACTTGCATGTGATCTTTATGATACTGCTTTATATCACTGAATTTAGCTGTAGAATATATTTTCTTTTGATTTTTACATGTGGTTTGAACATAGAATGTGATCAGCAAGAAGAACCAAGAATCTCCCAACTGCTCCTAAAAGCATGGAGAGATGTTCTCCATAGGTACCCAGTTCTTCCCTCCAGTTTTGTGTTACAAAATGAGGGACAAGAGGCTAACATAGTATAATGAGCAACCCTGAGTTGTTAAGGTGCCTGGCAGTGCAATTGATAAGTGCACCCATTTTATCAGAGGGATTGCCAAGTCAAGGCTGCCTAGCACCTTTGAGAAAGAGAGGCCCGGTGACCTGTGTCAGGAGACACTACAGACTAGCAAACCTTACAAAGCAGTTCTACTCTATCACGTGGGATTTTTAGAATTGAAATTAGACTTGATGGCACTCAGCAACAACATCTTGGAGTGGAACAAATGATGAACCCAATCTGTTGCCAACTGAAAGGGTGGAAGTCCAAGTCCTTTTAGAGCTAGCTTAGTGAATGGCTGAGTGACCTACCCCTTAAAGGATTGGCCATGGACGTCCATAACGAATCCAGTTCTGCTCTGACATGGCTGCTATGAATTAGAGTGGATTCACTGGCAACTGGTTATTCACATGAAGCAGACTGAGCAACCTACTTCACCCTCTTCAACTAGGTGTTTTGATGAGTTTAGCCTCAAAGTCAAAATATGAGTCTTTGCTCTGGGTCTGGAAATTGGATTTGAGTAGGTAATTGAGGAATTTGATGTGTCTTGATGGCAATTCTATAAAATTACCTACATGCCTAATAACCCGGAGAGAAAAATTTCCTTGGAGGAAAGAAGCAGGCATTCTTGAATATTGCTACATTATCAGAGATCCCTTCTTTGCAAGATTTGCTTTTAAAAATTAAAATAATAATTAAAAAAGAAAGGGAGCTACAAGACAGTGGCATATTTCCCTGAGGCAGAAAAATTACCCTCACCCTAAGGTGAAGGAAAGTGTGAATGATGCCTTAGAGGCAATTCAAGAAGTATTCATTAATCAACAAATATTTATTAAGCCCTATTCTCAGAATTGTGCTTTGGGCTAGGGTAGAATAATAAAATAAATGTAAAACAGAATCCATGCCCTCAAAGAATTGATGCTTTAATTGGGGAGAGAAGAAATATAAAGAGACAGCTTTGAATGTATGTTTAACCGTGATTCAGATCATAAGAAGCAGGTCATCACAGAGACTCGTAAGAATCAGAAAAGCCTTAGTTGAATTGAAGGGTTAGTGAAAAATGGGTTGAGAATAGTTAAAATGACCCTCACATTAATTAATTCACAGATTAATTAATTTTGATCTTGGAGACTATGACCTAAGATACAGCACTATAATCACCATTCTCTTTAATTACTACAAGGAAGAATTAACCTATACCATGAAAGCATTTCAAATGCCTTGCCACCTTTGAGACAATTTATAGGCATGACAATTAAGTAGCTTGGTTTCTGCTAATTGGCCTCCTTTCTCCTTTCCATTTTTTTTCTGTAGGAATTTATAACCTTTCAAACTTTTGAACTATAACTTTGAGTTCACATCCTTTGTATCTTGTGAAAATTCTATTGACTTAGATTTGGGATGGACCCACAGACTTAGAGTTTCTCCCATGTATTTTGATTCAGATATATTTGACCTACAATGCCTCTTCATATGTCAGCAGGGCAGTCACCTCTTGTTTCCTAGGTGACAGTCAAATGGCATTGCTTTTTATACAGTGTACCTTGCAGGGGGATCCAAGCTGCCACTTCCTTTACATCTTTTTATGTGCCCTGGGATAACTTCTTTGCCATTACTCCATGTCATCTTGAATTAGTCTACAGATTGCAAATGAGAGCATTTTTTACCTCTCCCATGTTACCTCTCATTTTCACCCTGTAACATCTATACATAATGACTACAAGACTTCTAGGAAAATCCCATCACTTTCAGTCTATTGTATATAAGGTGAAGATGATGTTATTAACTCATGCTCTTAATTGTGAAGTGTGTTATTTTACATTTTTTTTATTCATGTCACTATGAGGAAGTGAAGAAACAAGATCATTAGAATAATAATATACTTTAAAAACCACCATTTAAAAAGTAGTTTTACTGGTATATAAGTGACATAAGATGCATTTCAATCATTCGGTAATATTAAGAAGAGTTGTGCAATCATCACCATAATCAATTTGTGAGTACATTCTTCTTGTACTCATTGTTGTTGTTAGCTTCTTGTTTCTCCCCAACCTCCTCTGCGATGTCCCAAGGTAATTTGTAATCCAGTCCTGTCTCTAAAGATTTACTTATCCTAAATTTCATATATAGAAAATCATATGAAAAACAAGGCAAAAATCAAGCAAGGAACAGTGACATAATAAAATAGAGGAAAACTTCAATTGAAAAGAAAGTAAAAATGGAAACAACTTTCAATTGAATCAAAAGGGAGACTAACTAATGAAGAGTTACAATTTACTATAAGTCCCCTCTGCCGTAGTTGACTTTACAATGCTCTCTGTATGATACCAAGGCTCCTGGCATCTCCGGCTGTGGAGGGAGTGGATTCACCAGGGCAGTAATCCAGGTGGGGATCCTGCCAATAGATTTGGGACTTTCACTATCATCCACCGCTTATGCAAACTGGGTTTCAAAGTTAAGTTTAATACTGTTCCTTTCTTCAGATTTGGGTTTTGTTATTTACAATTCTTGGATCACACAGACTGATATCATGTGGACTTGTGGTCATGTGGACTTGCTTGACATCGCCCTTAAATGGATGCTTGTCTTAAGAGAAGTCTTTAAGACATCAGATACTATTCTTTCCGATAGCCGGTCACCATCTGATTTTTTCACTGCAAGTTGCCATAGCACCCATATTTTCAGTGATCTCTCCATGAGGGCTAGTATTGAGGATAGCCATGCCATAAAAGCTACGCACCCTGCAAAAATGGAAACATGCATAAACCACTTCTGTGTCTGCTTCTATTGAGTTGATCCTTTCTCACAACAACCTCATGTTTCAGAGGAGAACTCTGCTCCGTAGGTGTGTTGGTAGACTAGAGAAAAAAAATTCATAGAGACACTCATATGTGCATCAGGAAATATTTTCTATACGAGAACAATGGAATATTGAGAAGACATCCGAGCCCAGTCCTGATCAATTCCGTACGCCCAATTTTAGCCCATATGTCTGATACCACTCTATAAAATCCTCTACAGACTCATGAAATACATACAGCCGTGCTAAATGCAGGAGGCTCGCAGATCAGTAGGTTGGAAATCTTGTGGATCCAGTGGCATTTCTAGTCCACGCCAGGAGGGGACTCTACATGGCTTCTCTGCTCCCGAGGTCTGGTTGCACCAGGGTAGGTCCATGTGGTTTCTTCAGATCTCAGAGTATAACACCATGTATTTAGTCAGTAGAGTGTCCCCCAGGGAGTGAACAAAAAGAGAGCTACCTCCTTCCTCCAAAGAAGAAAACACAGGGGGTCCCAGAATTCTCAGGGGAAGAATGTGCCCATACAGAGACCTCATTGACTATAACCAGACTGGCAGACTGGACTCTACCCCTTCTCTCTTAATCCTCTCCAGTTCCAAAGTGATAGCAGATTATGTAATTACCACAATAGAGTTTTCCGTGCCTGTGATCTTTGGGAAGTAGATCTCTAGACTTTTCTTACAAGGTGCTGCCAGGTAAAGTTGAATGACTAACCTGTTGGTTCATAGCCTAATGGATACAACTATGCCACCATGGACCTAAAGATAGCCTGGAACCCACATACTTTGTATTTAGAGAAATGACAAGACCTGGGAAAGAACTGGATGTACATTAAATTAAGCTTTGCTCAAAACATATTCCTAAAAACATGGCCAGCTGGGTCTCAAATCTAGATTATTTGAGGCCAACTCCTATGCCACTGACCCCATCTTGAAGTTACCGAAGATCAGTTAAAAAGGTAAAGATTTGCAAGAGCATCTCCACCTGCGATATTCAGTAGGGTATATAATTTTATCAATAGAATACAAAGGTTAATGGATTTGTCTCCTTCCAACTCTATCACAGTAAACTCAGGCTTCATGGCAAAGTTTTTGTGTTTTTATAAATGACCTTTCTCTGCTTTATGCTGATCATTAACTAAGATTACCTCACACTAGAGATTTACTATACCAAAGAGCACTGACATCACTAACTGCTATTAAGTGTATGATACTTAGACTCCATAAAGTAGAGAAAAATACCTTTGTCAGCAACATCAGGAAAGTAGACATGGCGAGAGGCATTCATCCTACACAAAGCAGAGCTGCTGTCTGCAGAAATCTGTCTTGTAGCCTCTGATAATATCTGGTCGTATTCTTCTGTTGAAAATCTCTGTATGGAAAAGAGTGTCTGCTCTGTGCTTCTCCTTCATAAACAGTGGTGTGAGATGGAAACACAAGTCACTTTAAAGTTCATGAAGAGAGTGTTCAAAACCTCCGGACCACAAGGAAAGACATCAAGCAGAAACAGTCATGGGGTTAGTAGATCTGGATATGGTTTCAGATTTAAAATTCTTCAATGGCTAATATTATTATATCACTAAGTAATCAAGTTTGGTTTCTGACCAGGAAGTAATAGAGCAGAAAAGGATAGATGGGGTGGTTTTTAATAAACAACTCCACTTAAACTTTCTTAAGTGTTATGTGCCCCTCCCCCCCAAAATGTATTATGGCTGTAATCCCTACTTGGAATGGGGCCCTTGTTAAATTTATTAACCTCATGTTTCCTAAAGGGGGTCTTAAATCACCCTCTTCTGTTTAGATATTTTATTTTGTCACGGTTATTGAGAATAAACACACCCAAACAAATGATTCCAACGAATTCCACATATATAATTCAAGGTCTTTGAGTAGATTTTCAAGTTGTGTAACCATTCCAATCCTCTTAATTTGAGTTGTTTCTTTCACATAAGTTAAACTCATTGTCCTCTAAGATTCCTATCGAGTCTTTTGTTTCTCTGTGGTCACTTTTATCCCATGTAAAAACCAAATGAAACCCACTACCATTGAGTCATAAAATGATCCTGTGGGATACAGTAGAACGCCTGCCTATGGTTTCTGGGGTTGTCAATCTTTACAGGAGCAGACAGCTTCATCTTTCACCTCCACAGCAGCTGGTGGACTGCAGGTGTGGCTAGCAATTCAAAGCATAACCCTCTCTATCACCTGGGCTCTTTGGATTCCATTGCAATGCAGTGCAGCATTTAAGATGGCTTCCATTGCCACGGTTTTTCAAACAACATCTGCTTTCCTGATGGGTCTGATAGGGAGGTAGGGGAGGTAGCCATCCAAGCTACTGACTGGAGTATATGCTGCAGCTGTGAGTGGTTGGTCCCAGCTTAAACTGTCATTGCCATTCTGCAGGGTACAAAATGACACAGCTTAGAAGCAGTGAGATAGGGATTCCACCATGAATAAAAGAAACGTGCTGGAAGTGGAGTGCATCCTTGGACCCTGAGATCTCTGTGCATTTGATCCAAGAGACAGATGTGACACCAGAGAAGTGGTAGAGGAGCATCAGAAACAGGAGCCTGAACAAAAGATATAATAATAGATTGTCCAACCTACAGAGAGGTAAAGCTGAGTGCTTTGGGGCAGGAGTCTGGTTCGTGGAGTGGGGTGCCTCTGGGTACTTAAGTGGGGGTCACAGGATTTTGCTTTTCCATGGATCTGGAGCTGAGTGTGTTCAAGTTGAGGTTTACAGCTGGGTGGCAAAGCATTTGCTGCAGCCCTAAAAAGAGTTTAGAAATTGTGAGCAGAGTAGGACCCAGGCCAAGACCCTGAGGGTCATTGACACCAGCCCATGAGCATGGCAGAGAAGAAGCTGTCCTAACTGGATAACTGTAGCCTGCACATTTCTCACCTGAATTGTAACCTATTCACTAGTAATTGCTCCCTAATAAACTCCATAATCATGAACATCTGTGAGTTCTGTGTGGCCACTGCCATCATTATAGAGCCTAGTAAGCAATGAGAGAGCACTGTGGGATGTGGAACACTACCTAATCTTGTAGACAGGGCATCTGGTGACAGACACACAGGGTTACATTTGGGGCTGTTAACAGCGGGATTAGAAGTTTGAATCAACCAGTTTACTCCCAAGGAGAAAGATGGAACTATCTGCTCTTGTCGAGATTTCAATCTGGAACATCCCAGGGAAGGGTCCTCCTCTGTCGTCAGTTGTTGCTGTGAGGTGGAACACACTCGATTGCCGTGAGTTCAATCTGGTAGCGGGACGAGGCATGACAGTAAAAATAATTGCATGAATTATTCATCCAACGTGAAAGATAGATAGTGCCGTGGGAGGGGCAGGTTGAGTCAGAATAGGGTAAAATTGGTTGGAGGTTGAAGACATGCCTGACTTCTACCTTGGGATGCGCATCTTGTGGAGCCAAAAGAGGCAAAATTTGGCTCCCATGCTGCACTGTGTGTGTTTTCCTCCCATGTCCTTATCGATATAAGGAATTCTTTAAAAGCATGATCTCAGGACAGATGGTTGATTACTCATTAAACTGAACTGTTTTTTGGTTATAAGAAGACTTTAGGAAATGTGTTTTGTTTAAATTTTAAAGATTATCTCAAGGCATAAACTTCTGGATTCATCAGCCCCCATGAATCCAGTAAGTCTCTGAGACATAAAAGAGATTAAATAAATAAATAAACAAAGAGAGATAGAGGAATGGTGGCAAAAAGCCACAAGAAGATTGCTAGGAGCAGAAGCTAAGAAGGGAGAAGGCCCTGCCTTTAGAGGGAGAAAGCCTCCATCTGTAGCCAAATTTGAACTTATAGCCTCCAAACTTTGATGAAATAAATTTTTTCCTAAAGCATTATTTTGTGGCAAACCTGTGATAGCAAGACTAGATAAGACAATAAATATTCATATAAAAATAATTTCCCCAACATTATGCAAAAAATTAATTAATAAAAATGTATGGTAAGGACCTTCAACTCAGATTCACCTCACTGTGACGACATATACAACACAACGAAACACTGATTGGTCCTGTGCTATTCTCACAATTGTATTTCTATTTGAGCACACTGTTAGAGTCCCCATGTCAATCCATCTCAGTGGGGTTCTTCTTTATCCCTGACCCTCTATTTACTAAGCATGATTTTCTCCAGGGACTGATTCCTCCTCATAACATGCACAAAGTGTGTGAAATGAAGTCTTATCATTGTCACTTCCAAACAATAATGCAACTGTAGTTCTTCCAAAACAGATTTATTTGTTATTCTGGCAGTTCACGGTACAGTAAATATTCTTCACTTATATCTTAATTCAAATGCATTGATTTTTCTTTGCGCTTCCCTATTCAATGGCCAAATTTTGGTTGAGCATGTGAGTCAGTCACATTTTAGTCCTCTAAGTGACATCTTTAATACATTTTTTAAAAGTTCTTTTGCAGCAGGCTTGCCCAATGTAATATGGTATTTGATTTCTTATCTGTTACTTCCATGAATGCTGATTGAAAATTCAAATAAAGTTTCTGAATCATTTGTTTAACAACTTTCATCCTTTGTCTGAGTTGTGAGGATTTTTATTTTCTTTACATCGAGTTGCAATCTACACTGAAGGCTGCAGCTGATTTGTAATAGTGAGCCTTTCAAGGCTCCTTTGCTTTGAGCAAACAAGGTTGGCCATCCATGCCTTGTATAGCTGTTATTGAGCCTTTCTCCAATCCCGATGCCACCGTCTTCCTTCAGTCTAGCTTCTCGCATTATGTCCTCAGCATACAGATTTACTAAGTATTGTGAAAGGATACAACTTTCACGAACACCTTTTCTGATGTTTTAGCAATGCAGCATTCACTTTTGTTTCTATTGACATTACTGGCTCTGGGTCTGTGCACACATTTCTCATGAGCCCAATTAAGTGTTCTGGAAAAATCATAGTTGGTTACCATTCACGCAGTCAAGTGCCTTTGTTGCTGCTGCTGTAGATGGCCCAGAGTCGGTCCTGACCCGTAGCAGCGATATGTGCAGTAGAGCACAGCACTGTCTGGTCCCCCTCCACCCTCACCACTGTGTCTGGGCTTGAGCCTTTTGTTGTCGTCGCAGAGTCAATGCATCTCGTGGAGGCCCTTCCTCATTCACTCTGACCTGTACTTTACCAGACACAATATCCCTATTGACAATATGTCACACAGTACAAGATGGAATCGCACCATCCTTGCCACCCAGAGCACTCTGGCTGCACTTCCAGTCAGATTGGTTTGTCATTTTAGCAGTCCATGGGACTTTCAATATCCTTCTCCAACAAAAGTCAAGTGCATTAATTCTTAGGACCTCTTTATCCAATGTCTAGATTTCACACGTATATGAGGTGATAGAAAATGCCATGGTAGAGTGCTCTGGAATTTCCATTCTTTTATTTTCCTGTATAAATAATCTACATTATTATTATTATTATTATTATTATTGTTTATTATTTTGATCATGTTACTGGAGGCTCATATAGCTCTTATTACAATCCATCCATCCATCCATTGCGTCAAGCACATTTGTACATGTGTTGCCATCATCTTTTTCAAAACGTTTCCTGGACTTCATTCCAGTTAGCATTTAATTAAAACATGTATTTAATTAAGACACATATTTGATTTAAACATGTGGAAAACACACATTTTCCTGATTTGTTTTTCTATTAAATAAACAACAGAAATTTTGTTTCACTTTACAGAAAACATATCTCAAATAGCAACAGAGTACAACATTGAGAAATTTTAGAGCAGCAGAGATAAAGATAAGAAATTATATATAATTTTAGAAAGCTGCAAGCAGAGTTGCACACTTAGGCCAATTCCTCAGTAGTTACAGTTTACAGCATTTGTTTCATAGTCATACTCACCCACTCTATCTCTACAAATCTCAGTGTACATACATATTAGTCTGTCTCAGAAACTGAATGTGAATCTTTGAAGAATAAAGAAATAATTGATATAAAGGAATAATATTAAATATAACCAAACGAAACGAAATGGAACCAAATTCACTGTAATCAAGTCTATTCTGACTCATAGCATCCCTAACAGAAAGGGTAGACCTTCTTATGTGGATTTCTAAGATTATAACTCTCCAAGAGTGGAAAACTTCATTTTTCTCCCACTAACTGAATAGTAACCTCCTAACTAATTATAGCTTTATCCATCTGTATCTATCTATCTATCTATCTATCTATCTATCTATCTATCTATCTATCTATCTATCTAAATCCATAATGAAGTACAATGCTGTCTGTGATAGACTTATATCTATCTGCATTAAAGTATATCCAATGAACACAAAACTATTATTCCACTTTATGGATCAGCCACAAAACCTAGTGATGAGATAGTTGAAGAATTCTACCAATGACTTCAGTCAGAAAGTGATCAAACATGCATTTAAGATGCATTGATAAGTACTGGTGATTGGAATGCAAAAGTTGTAAACAAAAAAGACAACAGTAGTTGAAAAAGATGAACTTGGTGATAGAAATGAAACTGGAGATTACATGGTAGAATTTTGCAAAACAAATGACTTGTTCATACCAAAAGCATTTTTCAATAGCACAAAAGGCAACTGATTATTCTGATTTTACACATGAATTTCCCCAGATGAAATATGCAGAAGTTAAAATGACTATAATTGTGGGAAGACATGATAGAGAAGTTCAATATAAACAACTAAGACCAGACCAGGAGTTGACTGTGGAACAGGCCATCTTTCACTTGCTCATATCAGGATAAGGATGAAGAAAATTAGAATAAATTCACACAGTCTTGAGTCTATAGCAACTGAATTTCAAGAACATCTGAAATACTGATTTGATGCATTGAACATAATGACAGAAGACCTGATGAGCTGTGGGTGAGCATCAAGATCATCATTCATAAAGAAAGCAAAGGGTTATTAAAAAGCAGGAAAGAAGGAAAAGATCCAAGTAGGCGACAGAAGAGACTCTGAAACTTGTTCTGAGTCACAGACCAGCTAAAGCAAATGGGAGGAAGATGAAGTCAAAAAGATGAAGGGAAAATTTCAAAGGACAACTCAAGAAGAACAAAGCAAAATATTACAATGAGATGTGCGAGGACCTAGAATTAGAAAAGCAAAAAAGGGAGAATATGCTCAGAATATCTGAAACTGAAACAATTCAGGAAAACGTACAGGCCTAAGGTTGTGATTTTGAAACATTCTATAGACAAAATATTGAATGATGCAAGAAGCATCAAGAGAAGATGTGAGAAAACAGAGTCACTGTACCAAAAAGAACTAACTAACACTCCACCATCTGGGGAGGTAGCTCAAAAGGAAGAACCAGTGGTTCTGAAGGCAGAAATTGAAACTGCACTGAATGCATTTGCCAGAAACAGGGTTCTAGGAATTGCAGAATACCCACTGAAAATGTTTCAGCAAGCAGAAACAGTATTAGAAACAGTCACTTGTCTATGCCCAGAAATTTAGAAGACAGCTATCTGGCAAACTGATTTAAAAACTCCCATATTTGTGCTCATTCCAAAGAAAAGTGACCACACAGCCAACCAAAGAAAGATATCATTGATATAACACTCAAGTAAGTTTGGGCTGAAGATCATCTACCAAAGTTGGCAGCAGTACATTGAAAAAGAGCTCCCAGAAGTTCAGGCTGGATTCAGAAGAGGACCTGGAATAAGGGATATCGCTGGTGATATCAGATGGATCTTGGATCTAAGCAGAACAAGATGTTTACTGGTGTTTCATTGACTATGCAAAGACTCATCTGTGTCAGCCATAATTATCTGTGGATAACATTGAGAAAAATAGGAATTTTAGAAAGCTTCACTGCAATCCTTTGGAACTTTACATAGATCAAGAGGCAGTGAGAACAGAACAAAGGCACTCTGTGTGATTTTACATCAGGAAAGCTGTGTGTAAGGGTTGTAACCTCTCACCATACTTGTTTAATCTTAAGACTGGTTAAATAATCAGAGAAACTGGATTATATGAAGAAGATATCCTCCATCGGGGTTGGAGAATATCTTGTGAACAATCTGTGATTTGTAGATAGAATAACCTTGCTTGCTGAAGTGAGGAGGAATTGAAGCATTTGTTGAGGAATGTCAAGCACTATAGCCTATAATATGGATAACAACTCAATGTAAGGAAGATCAATTCCTTAAAACTAGACCAATAGGTAGCATCATGATAAATGCAGAATAGTTTGAAGTTGTCAAGGATTTTGTCATTCTTGGATCCACAATCAATACTTGGGGAAGCTGCAGTTAAGGAATCAAGACATGCTACACTGGGTAAATCTGCACCAAAAGACCTCTTCAGACTATTGAAGTACAGGATGTTTCTTTGATAACTAAGGTCCACCTGACCCAAGCCACAGTATTCTCCATTGCATGATATGCATGTGAAATTGCATATTTAGTAAGAAGGACTGTAGAAGAATCAATGTATTTGAATTGTGGTGTTTGAGAAGAATTTTGAAAGTACCAGGCCCAGCTAAGAGAACCAACAGGTCTGTATTGGAAGAAGTAAGTTCAGAGTGCTCTTTAGAGGCAAGGATGGCAAGACTATATCTTATATACTTTGGGCATGTTGTAAAGAGAGACCAATCCGTGATAAAGGCCATAATGTTGGTAAAATGGAAGGATAATGAAATAGAGGAAGGCCTCAATGGGATGGACTGACATAGTGACTATATCAATGAACCCACGCATAGAAACAATTGTGAGGATAGGGTCTATCTGTGCAGGCCAGGCATGATTCAATGAAACCTAACTACCTCAATGACTACAACAACTAAGTAAAACGGGGGGATGTAAGAAAATGGGTTTACTAATCAGAATGATAAAGACTCTAGCAAGAACCCTGATGGAACAATAGATAGATGTTCCACTGCTAACCAAAGGGTTGTCAGTTCCAAACCTACCAGGAGAAAGACATAGTTACCAGTTGTCATGGAGTTTATATCACATAGAGTTGCCATATATTAGAACAGAGTCCAGCGCACCTAAGAACAACAATTAATAACACAGGGTTCACATATACAAGGATTATCCATCACCTCTACAATTCATATGGAATTTCTAAAGAAGGGTCCCTCCAGGGACAGCACCAGGATTTCACTGAAGAAGGCATGGCCATGGTGCGTTGGCCAGCATAGAAGTCACTGTGGTGATCAACTTGTGGGGCTTGCTGGAAATCTATTTTCTATGGTGCCAGAGAAAGTTATTCAAAGGGAAGTGTTTCATTGGAGAAGCTGTACTTCAAAACCACTGAAGCGTTAGTTATATAAGTGGAAGTTAATGGTTACAGGGTGCTTCTTGCATGTTTTTAGCTACTGTTCACTAATGTGACAGTAACATAATCTGGTGTCAATTTGAAACTTGAAAGGATTAAGAGTGAAGAGGTAGAGTCTGTCAATCAGGTCTTAGCCAATGAGGCTCCTGTGTGGGCAAAGTCTTCTGAGAAGCTGGGATATCTGGTATTTCCTCCTTGGAGGTGGGAGACACTTTCTCTCTCTCTCTCTCTCTCTCTGTCTCTTTCTCTCTCTCTCTCTCTCTCTCTCTCTCTCCTCACTCCCTGGGAGACATTGCAGCTGGCAAGACACATAGAACTATACTAATGCTCCTGAGTTGGAGAAGCCATAAAGACTTACTCTGATGCAACCAGACCTCTGAAGCCAGGTAGAGACCCCTGCCAGCACTGAGATGTTTTCAATGTCACTGGATCCAAAGCCTCTCTACCCACTGGCCTCTGGTTGTCCTGCCTTTGGTATCATTGCATGTGTTTTATGAGTCTGAAGAGGACTTTCTAGGTTGATAACAGACTTTGGGGCTAATATCAGACTTATGGGCTTGGACTGGACTGAATTGGGATACTTTCTTAATGTACAATTACCCTTTATATAAAACTCTCTCTTATACACATATGAGTTTCTATGGGTTTGTTTCTCTAGTCAACCTGGAGTCACCCAACTAATCAACCCACTACTGTGGGTGTTTCAGCATTTGAGCAATTTCATGAGCTGCAGTAATGAGATGCTACAGGTTTCACTGGCGAAGAGGGGTTGCTGGAGAAACTATGAGTGCTGTAGGGCCAAGTGGTAGAGAAATCAGTGTAGTGGAGAGCAATGTGAGAGACTGTGACCCCAAAGCAAAAGCACTTCCTGTTGCAATGTTTCTCCAGGCCCCTGTACTGATGAACTTACTCTCAGCTGGAAAAAAAAATCCCAAATCTATTTTCTTAGAGAAATAAAGAGAATAAAATGAAGCTAAAATTATTATTCTTTTTCTGAACAATTTCAGATAAAGTTGCTGAACAAGATCCATCACAATCTACATAATCTACTATGAATTCCTCTAAGGAAAGACACTTTCCTACATAACTATAATACCACCTTCCAAATACAGAAATCAACATGAGTACAAATGGTCTCATCAAAGTCTCCCCTTGCCCCCCTCCCAACCCACACATATGCTCCTTTGGTATAAGATTTAACCCAGAATAATATTTTGCACTCAAGTGCCATTATTATCCTTCTTCATTGTCCGTCACCCTGGAATAACATCCCCTGCCAGTCGTCATATTTTGCTACTTTGACAAGCTTAAACAAACGAGGCCCTTTCCCCACCTTCTTTTTTCATTTTGGCTATTTATTTTTTAAAATGCCCCTCAGACTCTGTTCATGTGACCTTTCCTCTTGTGTCTCAAGTCAGGATTGTTGGCATGATTCTGAGCTTTTCTCAGCTTATCATATTAGAATGTACATGACATCAGCATGACCTTACCGTGCTGATATAAAATTTGATCACCTGCACAATGTGAGGCTGTCATGTAGCTTCATTATCAACTCACAAATATATATATGTATGTATATATTTATATATATTTTCACATTTACCTTGTGAAAAAGTACATGGAGTTTATGTGAATTATTTTACTCATGAATCATCTACTCATAAGTATTAGAAACTGTTGAGGTCTTTCATAGCACACACTTTCCATTTTCAACTTTTTAAGTTTTTATCATTATTTTCTATATTGCTTGGTATTAAAATGTGAGGGAGATAGTTTTCTTTTCCATTTATTTATTTATTTATATCTGTGTGTAAACTCAGTTTCTATTCTTCAGTGAGTTACACTCTGACACTATAATTCTTTTTTAAGATGATGTTCAAATTACCCTAGAATTGGTATGAACAACCTTTTTAGGGTATTTTTGTATTGTTTTACTATATCTTAATGATTTTTGAGCATTTCTTTTAATATAGATGATGATATTATGAGAATTTCTTTCAGTTTTAGAGCAACAAGTTATTTAAGGATCATTTTCTTCTTGCTCTAGTTCATGAAATAGCTATTTACCAGATAAGGCTGGCTCTGGTATGAAGGCCTAAGGACTAAGTGTGTTTATTGCTGTAGAAGTGTCATTGATTCTATGCTTTATCGGTAACTAGCACTAGCAATATAACATCCACAAACACACATACACACAATCAAGAAAATTCTGAGTCAAAACTACCTGCTGGGAGAGAGTAGAACTGCTCCCTTGGGGCTCTGAGGCTGTAAATCTTTGCAGGAAGAAATAGTCTCATCTTTGAGACCCAAAGATGGGTCATTGACCCAAGAGTCAAGTGGAGAAGAGAGAAATTAAACAAAATGAATAAGGAGAGTGGCTTGTAAGTCTAAAGTGCTGATGCTGCAGCCCAACTTGAAGCATACTACACAGCCGCTTCTTCCCTTGGAAATACGAGGATTTCAGAAGGTGTGTTAGTCTGGGTAGACTAGAGGAACAAATTTCATAGACACGCATATGGATATAAGGAGAGGGTTTATATACAAAAGAATGGAACACTGAGAAAGCATCCCAACCCAGTCCAGTTCAAAGTCATAAGTCTGATATTAGCCCATATGCCTGATACCAGTCTACAAAGTCTCCTTCTGACTCACAGGTCAGTGGGTGCAGAATCCAGGCGCTGGCAGGGGTTTCCCCTTGGCTTCTCACTTCCAGGGCTCAGGGTTCATCAACAGCATCCAGTGGTGGCAGAAGCAACTCATTACTAACAGGGGTCTCCACATGGCCTCTCCAGCTTGAGAGGTCTGGCTTTATCAGGACAAAGCCGTGTGGCTTCTCCGGCTCCTCAGGTGCTGCCATCTTGTCTTGTCCAATATTCATCATCTCTAAGACTAACTCTCAACAACTGGAAGATAACTTCTCATCTTCATGAGGGAAATATCACGAGATTTCCCAGACATATCAGGAGAAAGCCATGCGCACACAGAGGCCTCATTGGCTACTCAATGGCTATCTCCAGATTAACAGGCTAGACTCCACCCCAATATCTCAATCATGAAATTAACATAAGCACATGACTGACACAGAAGATTTGTAGAAAAGTGAAATAAAAAGATAATGGAGTTTTCCCACAATTGTTTGAAACCCCTGTATATATGTATGTCAAGGGTTAGGGTGGGAGCAGGGAATAAAGACAGCTAGGTAGCTAAATAGAAAGATGTTTAAAAATCAGAAATTTACACTGATCCCCCATAGTTCAGCACTTCAGTAATATTTCTAACCTCTCCAGTTCCATATCTCAAGTTTCTCTTTGGATAGTGCTCTACAAATATTTACTTGTTTACTCAATATTCATAGGCAGAAATCGAAAACACCCCCCCAAATGTTGAATAACTATATCTCAGAAAAGATTTAAAAATGGGTAATTTTTCAATCTGATAGGCAATAAATGTATAGCTGGTGCTCGTCCCTCTACCATTTTTCAAAACTATGAGTTCTGGTTGCAGAGTGCATTACACAAAGAGCTACTAGCAACAAAGTCAGTTGTGTGAAATCATCTGAAGACAACTGCACATCCCCTACAGAAGGACCATGGGGGAGGAAATGAGCTAGTCAGGTGCAGTATAGCACCATTGAAGTACAGAAGTTTCCTCTACTTCTTTAATGCTCATCCTTGTCCAGAAAATATCATGATCCCAATTCTACATTACAAAGCATCTAGACAGAGGATGTACATGGGTACAGATAAGAGCTGAAAACACAAGGAATCCAAAATAGATAAACCCCTCAAGACCAATATTGAGAGTAGTGATATCAGGAAGGTAAAGGGAGGGGTGGGGGAGAAAGTGGGAACCGATCACAATGATTTACATGTATCCCCCTTCCAGGCGAACAACAGAAAATTGGGTGAAGGAAGACATCAATCAATGTAAAATGTTAAAAATATTAATAATTTATCAATTATCGGGGGTTCATGAGGGGTCAAGAGGAAGAACTGGTACCAAGGGCGCAAGTAGAAAGAAAATGTGAAAATGATGTTGGCAACAAATGTACAAATGTGCTTGACACAATGGATGGATATATGGATTGTGATGAGTTGTGCAAGCCCCCAGTAAAATAAGTTAAATAAAAAAGAAAGAAAGAAAATGTGGGTAAGATGCAGATTAGTTTTGATTAATTTTTATCTAAATTAAATTTCTGATTAATAAATTCCCTAAAGAATTCCATTTTTCTTTTATATGTCAACTTGGCTGGACCAGGATTCTCAGTAGTTTGGGATTGAAGGCTCCCCTATAATGTGGTATAACATAACAAAAACCCCATGATGGAATCAGTTGAGAGCAGTCAACTACTTGTAGGGAGATTCGAGTGGAGTGCAGCTCCCTACTCAGCCTGCAGCCATATGATATTTTCTTGAGGTCGTGGTCCACTTTGGACACTATAGAGACCTTGCTTCACTTCTTGTGGATCCTTGCTTCACTTGGATCTGCTGACTCATTGACTTCCGATTCTTTAGACTTCAGCCAACAGCTAGTCATAGTACCTGTTGCCCCTTGAGCCACCAGACCCTTTCGTCTGATCTACTCTGTAACTTAGTGAAACCGGATTCATCTGTCTCTGCATTCACTAGCTGTGGTCTTCTTTACCTGTCCTTCTGACTCCTGTTTTGTTTTCTTGATTTTTTGTTTGTCAGTCATGGTAGCTACATGAGTCAAGAGGAGCTTTCATCTTAACATCTGACCCATAAACCTTAATTGGACTGGACTATTTTAAAACCATCTGAGCTACTTTTTGAATAAAAATTTTGATATATATGTGTGTTTGTATGTAGACTAATACAGTTTCTTAATTTTTATTTGATGATTTAAAAGTCAATTTACTAGTATGATCTAAATTTAAATATCATAAAACCAACCATTCAATGGACACTAAAATCAATATCAACAGTCAAGGGGAAAATACGGTGAATGTTGCAACTGAATGGAATTTATAAGACCAATAGATGAAATTTGTTGAATGCAATATGTGTGAGTTGAATGAAATCTTATAGATCTATAGAAATTAAATATTATCAGCAATGTCCACTGATTTGGGAAAGAACACATTACTATTCAAATGGTATACTGATTTCAGAAGCAATTTTCAAAGAGTCATTTATGGAGAAGATAGAATGAGAGAAATCAACTTGGGTGTACTATAAATGCAAAATAAAAAGTAAGTTTTTAGTGTGTGCTTCTCTCTACAATTTCTCATGTATTAACAAATAAAGACAAGGATTTTACCTTACAGGTATATGATGCAATTCTTAACTATTACTCCTAATTTATAGAAATTGAAGCAATAAAACTTCCCTGTAATTTTCCAGAAAACGTATAGAGGAATACAATTTCTCCAGGGTCACTCATTTGCTTATTCTCTGCTGTTCATATTATAATCTTCTGTGGAATTATAAAAGAGGCATGAGAGATCAAGAGATGAGCATGGCACATCTTATCTTACAAAATCTCCATTTTGCTTGAAGGTGGGTGATTTAAATTGATCAGGATTTGTTTTGTTACACAGTTCTACTTCATTTCCTGTTTTGTATTCAGTGAAGTGAGTGTATATTACTGAGTCTTGGACAGTGAAATGTTAATGAAAATGATTTTATCTCTTCCAGACATGAAACCTAAATCTTCTATGGTTTCTCAATATTCGCTTTTTCTTGCCCAAACATTGGCTGATGCTGAAAATCCAGTGGAGACTTTTCAAGTCACTTCAAGATGATGGAGCCACCAAGAAGTCAATCTACATTGGAGTGTGACATGAGCAGGAAATAAACTAAAACATCTTAACACTGTAGTTGAAATGGACTCTTTGGCACATAGAATAATAATGACATTATTTGTGGCTTATTCTATGACTTACTGACCTTGGATTCCTCTATCTTGCATCCAAATTGTGCAAGTACTTGGCTACTTTGAACTCTGCCTGAAGAACTTCTGAGTGCATGTTTATGATTTTTTTTATCCAGGGAACATTTCTGATAGAGAAATTTGAAAAGTGCTGGTATTCAGATATTGATAGATACAGAGATCATATAAAGGAGATAAAAATGTCTTTTCTAATCATTTATTTAAAACAGATCTTGTATATCACAATGCTTTCAATGGCTCACTTTTTTGGAATTAGAACACTAGACCGATTGTCCACCTTACCACTTGGTAGACATGACCCTCCCATCTTTTGATTAGCAGCTGAGCCCATGAATCTTTTGCATTACCAAGAGTATTCTAATTCTCCTTGAGAGACATAAAGATCAGTATCTTTTTATTTTCCCTAAAGTAAATGAAATTATAGCAACATGAATGAAAATAGGTTATTCAAAAGAGAAAACATGATCAGATTCATATACTTCTTGATCTCAGGGTGGAAGTACGAGCCCAATTGTCAATTCTCCTATTGCGAATCTAGAGTAAACACTCAGGGAAGATTTTTGCTCCTGGCTCACATTCACTAAAGTACTATTCTTGATGGCTTAAATACCAGCACAGATGACTCTTTCAAGCCCTTATCTTTTCAGTTATGTGGATTTTTTTCCTCTGATTTATATGTCAGGCTTTACCATGCCCATGCCCTAGGTCTCACTGATAAATATAACAATTCAAATCTCAATGTATTCCACTTGTTGACTATTGTCTTCTATATTTTTAGCTTTCTTCCTTTCTTTCCCTAAATTTCATAGGCATTCAACCCAATTGGGCTATATAATTCTTAACTTTCCTCCCCACTCTTGTGTCTTTGCCTCCTTTCTTACTTGCCTTAAATCCTGTTGAATACACTCTCAAATTCCTGTATGTATCTTCCCGTTTTATACTTCTTTTGCTTAAACCAAATTGTGAGTAATTCAAGCCATAGTCTATAACGGACCTTTAATGGATGGCTAGAGAAAAACACCCAACTATGATGACTTGTCTCACTTTAAAATCATTACCACTGATCTCATATGGCTCCAAATGCATTCATAATGTATTTTCCATGTTCATAGATTCTTAGCTTTCTTAGATCATTAATTTATGTCTTGTCCCCACTCCTGAACCCTTTAGTATCGTCTCATTCTATTCAATCATGGATCGCGGCTTTGTTTTGTACTTTATTGCAAAGAAGAAACAAATAAAACTACCCCAAGTCCTTTTTGCCATCTCTGTACTCCTCACACTACCTATAACTAAATGGTCTCACTTCCTTGGATTCCCAATGTCGTTGTCTAAGGCCAACCCCTTGTACTTTTTCACCAGGACGCTCAATTCATGCTTATTGAAGAACACATTATTGTTTATCCAATCTTGAGGTGCTGGGGTGGGGGAAGGTATAAAATACCTAAAAGTCCTTCGCCCTTTTCCAGATGCACCAGAAGCAATTTTTGCCCCACTTTCAGAGTTGTCTTGATTGCTTTCTCTTTCTTCCCTCATATTCTTTCTTAAAACAGAAATCCACATGATTTTTTTTAAATGGCTCCTTTGCTCAAACTTCCTGAGCCAACTCATCGCTTGTACTTCTCTTAAAAGTTAACCGCCTTCTAAAGTCAGGGTTTTATTAATTGTTTAATTTCTGTTCCTATTGATTTTGTTTTATTTTTATCTTCCCAACTGGAGTATTAGCTCAACTAGGGAAATAAATATTTTTAAACTTTTACTACTTTTTCTCTGATACTCAGCACAGTGATAGCAAATGTTCAATAAATACTATGTAAATAAATTTAAAATATGGTGGCAGAATATATGCAATTATACATATCAGGTCATATGTGACTGACACTTGAAGTCTGGATCTAGCACAACTGGACTTTTTATAGTTAAAGAAGTAACAGCAAAGGTCACTGTCATTTTAATTTCGGTTTCCTATATCCTGTATGTCCTGAGAAGACATCAATTGCTCTTCCTCTCCACTTCAGTTTTTTGCATTGCTATCCATAGTATTCATATGGACTTATCATTCCCTCAGTCATTGCTTTTCTAATTATGATCTAAAATGATAAATGAGATCTGTACAACCTCATACCAAAAATTAGTATTTTTTATTTTAAACTGGAATAATATTAAAATTGATTGGGACCTCAACTCCCACCTTCACTCATAAATGATACAAACATGTTTGTTAGTGGCAAGCTAGCTGAGCATTCGGGATTGTATCCTGACACCCCAAAGAGCTGAATATAGTTCTCTATGCACACAGCATTCCACGTGATGAGCAATTTCCTTTTTCTATTTTCATGTCTTTTTTCTCTTCTTTTTTGGGTGTTTTTCTCTTCTTCTGTCCTCTCCAGTTTCACTGTGCCTTATTTTTGCCTTTCCTTTAGGTTGTAGGTTTTGTCTTGGCAGTGGCATATTTGTTGAGTTGCTCTTCTGGTGACATCTTCTTTCAATAAAGAAATCTGTCTCTTGGTGTCTCCTTGCCTAAGGGTGTGCTTACTTAAAGTGTAAAATGTCAAGCTCTACCAAGGATGACAACAAGCCTCTGGGTGAAGAAGAACCAGACACTGTGTTATTAATCACTCAAGAGGTAGACAGGAAATATCAACCCTATCAAAGGGGGGGAGGGAAGGCTAAAATTAGCCAGATTTAACATCGTCTTCATCCTACATGCCTCCTCCTCATTTTGTACACAGGCTAAAACCCACCTCATCATTCTCTATCATTCTAAAGGTCAATTTGAAAGTCAAGAGTTAGAAAAACCCACCTAAAAACAATTATGCTGGCCATAGTAGTATTTAGAGCTTGAATTTTACCCAGTGGGGATTATACTGGCCACAAAAAGATAGAAAAAGCTTTCATAGTCTGTTGAGACTAGCTTCAGAGATTAGCGTCACTATCTGTGATGTGGATAAAAGGACAAGGGAATAGGCAGGTGGTCACACTCTGACCCTTCCTATGCTTGATTGACAGAGCTGGTATTCCCAACTGTCCAGGCTTAATGTCCCTTAAACAACAACAGCTGACCCTGTGAAGTTCAGAGAATTGTAGCCTGCAGTTTAATGGGGATAAAAACTGGGTCTGATGATGCCCTACTTGGTCATGCTCTTTCTGGATGGTTACGCAACCATGAAGAAGTAGAGAGAGGCTCTTATCTTGATTTGTGTCTGATGTAAGCAGATAAAACATTATCATAGGTATATTCCATTATAAAATAATCTGCCTATCAGTTTTTCTGTATCTAATATCTATATCTATATCTATATCTATATCTGTATCTATATCTATACCTGTGTGTTTCTGCAGAGAACAGAAACAGTTGACAACAGCCTACAGAATGTTAGCAATAGCTTCACAAATTCCCCATTAGTTGTAACTAGAAGCAGAGTATTTTTTGTGTAGTCCTGATACCCAGAAATATCCTTCTTTTTCCTTCAGCCCAATTATGGCTTCTGATTACTTTGGAATAATGCCAAAATATCTTCATAATTTTTAATTTTCACAGGGAATAATGGAACATGAAAAAATATTTTATGTTCACTTTCTCAAAGTCATTTTCAATTCTATTGTGTGTATTTTATTTTACATTTATTAATAGTGTTTAGATTTATTCAAAAGAAGCAGCACTAAAGATAACATTCTAGATCTGGACTTTTAAATTCTAATATGAAACATAAAATAAGAACCAATTTTCTGAGCTCTGTAGATTTTTAATTCAGTTTGAACCTATAGTGGACAACCAAACACCAGCATGGTTTTAAAAGTTCAACACATAAACATTGAGCACACGCTATGATCTAGGAAACATTCAAGGGCACAGAGTGAAGGAAGAGTAAGAGAGACTGGATATCTTCCTTTCAGAGTCTCACAATTCATAAATTTATCATAGACAATTTTATTTTATTTTTTAAAAATCCATAAAAGGAAATTTACCAGAAGAAAAAAATATGCAAGTGCTTTCACCCTCAATTAAGGAGGGCCTGATGACCTTTCATGAGTCAGAAAAGATTGTAGCATGGGCTCCTCTATTTTTATGTTAATTGTTCTGGACAACATGGACACAGCTAGAAATCAATGATCATTTGACAGGTCATTTATGTTCAAAGATGCCTGGTGGTGCAGTGGTTAAGTGCTTGGCTGCAGAAGGAAAACTTGGCGATTCGAAGCCACCAATTGCTCTTCTGGGAGAAGATGTGACAGTGCACTACCATAAAGATTATGTCCTTGCCCTCCCTATGGAGTAGTGCTACTCTATCAGATAGGGTCATTGTGATTGACAACAGACTCTGCATCAACTTAAAAAATAAATATTAAAAATAAATAAATATTATGCTTTTGTGCAAAATCTACAAGGAGCATAAATTTTCCGGTTACATTCTTCCTTTACTGTTTTGAATATTATCCAAAAGTAAGTAGTAAAGTTAATCTAAATAGCAAATTTTCAATAATTCAGTGTCACTCTTCAATTACTTGGGATAGCCGACATGAAAGCCCTTCTTTGGTGAGCGTAACTGTATTGAGTAGGTTCAGAAGTGCTTATTGAGTCTACGGCCATACCACTTTGAACGCCTCTGATCTCATCTGATCTCAGAAGCGAAGCATGGTCGGGTCTGGTCGGTACTTGGAAGGGAGAAGTGCTTATTGCTTCCTGTGAGTAACTTAGTTGAAATGAAATGAATCAGGATTTCTCTGAGTTCGAAATCATACTGGTTAGAAATGCATTTTATAAATTTCTAGAAGAATTGCTTTCCTTAATTGAGAAAGAATACATATAATTGATGACTTCTGCAAACATTACATCAAAGCAATGGCAAAAATCCATGAGGCTATTCTAAGCAATGACACCCAAACAACAAGAACAGCATTATCGTACTACACACTACAACTGATTTCCCTGCTCAACAGATTAATGAGCAGTTTCAAGTTTATTAGAAGGCATCAGCTCATGTTACTTAAATGTAGATGCATCACCACTAATCACTCACCAACTCTTTTGGAACCATAACCTCTCCTGCTTATCTGCAACTCTTGCTGAGTTCATCTCAAATGTATAATTATTCTTCTAAAAATCCTATTACATAATATCTCCAATGAATGAAAACACCTTCTGTGAGCATGAATGCGTGTGTGCATGTGGGGTGGGGGTGCATTTTTTCTGGCTAACACATGTTGGAATCTGTTTAAGCCCCTCAGTTTGTGCTCAAATGTCACCCTGCCAAAATTCATTACATCTTGTTTATTAATTAATTTAAATATATGTATACAGAACAGACTTTATGAGATGAAGTAGAAAAATAACGTTAGGAGAGCCATCCTCTAGGTGAAGCGCCTTGTCTCTGATAGAAATCAATAATGCAGCTCCAGCACCCCTTGTCAATGCCTCTCTCTCGAAGGACTGAAATAACAATGAAAATTCAGTAATTAGAGATAGAAGATCAAAGGAATTCTCTTCATTCTGGAGCTGAATATGATTAGAATGTATCTTTTGAAGGACACAGCAAGATCATAAAAGTCACACAGCATTTTAGTGTGCAAAATCATACCTACCGCCACCACCTCACCACCCCTTCACCCCCTTCTCCCTTAGTCAGGAACAGAAAATACCTATTGGAGAAAGAAAGTGAGGTGCTAATATAGATGTTAGACTTATTTGATGGTTCTCCTCATGTGTGTGCAGTAGTACATGTGTTGATCATGACAGGAGGCTAAATATATAGCAGCTACCAACAACACCAAAGCATCCTTCAAAGGTCAACTAATGCTTACTGACCTTCTACCAACTACTAGATTGTAGAGTCCGGGCTCATTTTCTTGAAGTCAACGAAATGTAGGAGACCAGAACATTTGTCTCACTTCCCAAAACCTCTGGTTCTGAATCCTTTAGTTGGACTTAAACAAATCTGCCCGACCTCCCAGATTTAGTGTGAAAGTGAAAAAAGAAAATCTCTTATAAAAAATGTACAACTGGCATAGAAACAGTATCATTCTAAGTAATGGCTCTTCCTGTAATTCTTAGGCATGTGTTTGGATGAGTTAGCATCTAACCTGTCTATTGGCCTCAGAGGAAAAAATTGAGAAGAGTATGAATGACTCCTGAAGATAAACACAGTGTTTTAGAGATATTTTTGGGTAATGGTGGGATAAGCTACTGAAATATATATATTTCATGTATATATATATTTCATATATATATACATATATCTTCTATATATAAGAACAAACATACCCAAGCAAATAGAAGCTCTACTTCACTGTGCTCAAGTGAGTTCTGACTCACTGTGATCCTAAGGGTAAAGTAGCCCTTATGAATATCTGAGACTGCAATTCCTTTGGGGGTAGAAGACCTTGTCCTCATCTTGAAGAACCACTGGTGGTTTTCAACTTCTGACTCTGTAGTTAGCAGCCTAACACACAGCCACTACTTCACCAGAGCTCATAGCTAGCTAGATATTCTACATGAAGAACTGTTACAAAGACATAAAGAGAAAGTCGATGACAAAAAGCTGTGCAAATCCAACAACACAATAGAACCCCTCACTGCCATAGAGTTAATGTCAATTCATGGTGAACCTATAAGACAGAATAGAACTACCCCTGTGGGTTTCTGAGGCTCAATTTTTTTAGAAGGGTAGATAACATCATCTCTATCCTACAAAGAGTGGAAAATGTCTAAGATCAGGACCTATTGACTCTTACCCTTTGTAAGTTCACAAATGCGACTGAAATACAGTGCCACCTAAAACAGTACTAGAAATATATATTTATTGAATGAAACATCTGAATAAGCATTAAGAAGAAAGTTAGTATGTCCAATATTCAATTGGAAAATACTCCTGGTTCTCATACTTAAATGGAAATCAAAAAAAATAATATATTTGATTTACTTAAATTTTCTTTAAAATGTGTTTTTCAGGAGCACATCTATTCTATCATATGAAGTATAAACTATTTGTGGTAAGTTGGATGCTGCCTGTTCAATGATACCATATTGGACTGTTCTTAGGTTGGCTCTAACTAATAGCAAGTACAACAGAATAAAATGCTACTTGATTCTTTTCCATCCTCACTAGCATTAAGTTGTACGTAATGAATGTTGCTTGAATCTGTCATTGTAGTCACTATGTCAGTCTATCTTGTTGAGAGGTTTTCTTTATTTCACTGACCCGCTACTTTGCCAAGAATGATTTCCTACTCAAAGACTTGTCCTTAATAATAGCATGTCTAAGATAGGTGATCCAAAGATATGTCTGATCATGTTCAATTCTAAGGAGGATTCTGGCTGTATTTCTTCCAAGGCAGATTTGCTTGTTCCTCACAGTCCATGGTACTTGCAGTATTCTTTGCTTACTATGATTCCAGTGAAAGCATCAGTTCTTTAATAGTCTTTCTTTTCCCAACTTTCACAGGCCATGGTTTGAATCTGGCACAACTCAGTACTCAAAGGCACAGCTTTGTTCTTTGACACATTAAAAAGATCTTTGGCAGCAGATTTGCCCAATGCAATATGCTGATTGCTTGACTGTGGCTTCTGGGGGTGTTGATTAGAGGACCAATAGAATGGAATCCCGATGGCTTGAATCTTTTCTTCATTAATCATGTTGCTGTTTGCTGATCCATTTGAGAGTATTTTTGTTTTATGCATTTATACTGAACAATGCAATCTTTGATCTTCATCAATAAGTGCCTGCAGTCCTCTTTGCTTTCAGCAAGCTCATGCTATTTGCTGTGTTATTAATACCTGGAAGGTTAATGAGCCTTCCTCCAATCTTGATGTTTTATTTTCTTTATACAGACCAATTTCTCACATTATTTGCTTAGTAAACAAATTGATTTAGTGTACTGAAAAGACACAACTCTGGTCGACAACCTGCCTTTTTTTAAGCCCTATGCTATCACCTGGTTCTGTACAGAAGTCTAACTCTTATCAGTGTGCCAGTTGTGCTAGAGCACAATTAAATTTTCTAGAATTCCCATTCTTCATAATGCTATTCACAGAGTGTTGGGATCCACATAGTTAAATATATTTGCCTAAATAATGAACCACAAATAAACATCTTTCTGATGTTCTCTGCTTTGAGCCAAACATCCATTTGACAAAAGCAGATAGTTCTACATCTTTTTCTGTGTTTGACATGCATTTTTGGCAGCATTCTGTCTATATATTGCTACAACTGTTTCTTGAGCCATCCTCTACAAAATTGCACTTGTGTTCTAAGTTAATAATATTATCTGCTAATTTATATGTTTTGTTGGGTTGTCTTTTTCTTTAGAATGGGCACAAGTATGGATCTATTCCAAATGGTTGACCACATAACTGTTATCCAAATTTCTTGATATGGATGAGCGAATCTAAAAGCTCCACTAAAATTTGGCCACCAGTTGTGAAATATTGGTGACTAGCTTCCAGCATCAGAACAACACTAAACTCACCACAGTATGACAAACTGACAGAGGAATGGCAGATAGCCTCTGCTTTTCCTACAAAATATACTTATTTCTACAAAGTAACTTCACAGAAACGGTTGGAAAGTGAAATTATTTTCCAAAACATATTCATGAACAAATTTATCTTCACCTTAAATTTCAGTATTATTATTTTAAAATGTTAAGCCAAGTAGTCTTTGATTTGGAAGTGAAAGTTTACTTTTAATTAGCAAGAGGAATACTTGAATATTGAAATTAATTATAGATGTCTACAAACTCAGAGTCCTTTTGTCATAGTTGGTTTGTGGGGAGCAGCAATCCTCAAAGTTGGTAGTTTGAAACCACCATTCACGCCTCTGGAGAAAGATGGGCTTCCACTTTCTCTTTATATGTTATTCTGTTTTTCACACACGTAGTTCTGTCTTATAACTTCCTATTTTCATTCTTTGTAACTCCCCTTTCTTTCTCCCTCTATTAGTCTCTCATTCTAAAATCAAGTTGAACCCCAAGGGAAATGAGAAAAAAAACACTCAAAGAGTGGCAGAACAAGTGAAGCACGAACAGCTTCCTTTGAAAGGTCATAGGGACTTTTAACTAGAAAGTCATTGTTATTCTGTCACAAAAATAATAGACCTAGGCTATTCACACAGGATGTGGATTCTAACCTTCTGGAGCTGGACACGGTGAAATGCTCCTTAACATCTCGGTCACTCACCAGGGCTACACTGCACTGTCCTGCAGGATCATTGTGAGTCCGCACTGGCTTGGAGTTTGGTGTCTCCAAACTCAAAGGGCATTTTCAATGGAGGGGAATCAAGGTGCAAAAGAATAGTTTGAAGTAACATATTTTAAGTATAAAATAAAGTTTAGTTATCATATTTAATCCTATGTACTCTTCTGTGTGTCCCCAAATTTGTATTCCTTGTGGAAGAGACCGTGCTTGACATACAATGAAGGTCATCAGGGAAATAGTAATATGCCTCCTTTATCTTTCCCTTTCCTTGCTGGCTGCATGCCCTAGATGACACACATTACTTTTCACTTGAGTAAGAAATAAACTTTGCTATGTTGGGCCATCCAGATTCAGGGCCTAGTCGACTGCAGTTGGCAGTAACTGCTCATCTTTTATCATAACCAGTGTTAGTGCCCTACCTTTTTTTCTTATATTTTTTAGATCTCAATAAATGACTTACCGGTATATATGAGAAGACTTCATAGAGAAGTGAAATTAAATGTTAATGGAATTTTTCATGAACTCTTGAAGCCCCTTCAGAATCTCACTAGGGATCTGATACAGAATTTTCAGTAAGACTTTTTTGCTATCAAAAGTAAATTATAATTTCCTTAAGTTGTATCAAGTAGTTCCTTATGAAATATATATCCTTTAGAAGGCAAAGTATTTGGGCTCTTACTAACTATATTTGGGAGGAGAAGGAGGAAGGGAAATATGGGGAGTTGGAATTTAAAAAAATAAAGAACTGGAGGAAAAAGGGAAAGAGGAGCTTATGTTGGAGGGGTTCAAGTAGAAAATGTTTGTAGATGAATGTGGCAACATGTGTACAAGTATGCTTAATATGAACGATGTATTGAATGTTATAAGAGCTGTAAGAACCCCCCAATAATCTATATTAAAAAGATAAAAATAAAAGTGGGTATGTTTATAGCTTGGCAATCTTTATATCTTGCTTTTCTATTTTTAGGTAAGTTTGTGTTTGGCTAGCTTATTAGTATGAAGGCCAACATTGTTTTATACCATCACCATAATACTCTATCCTTCATTGTAAGCTAACTATAAAAATATCAATAAGAATTACAGGAGAGACTATGAATGACTCTCTTTTTTCTTCACTTCTCCCTTCTTCCTTTTCCTCACATGGAGTTTTGGTTGGGCACATGATCATCTAGCAAGAGATCATCTAGCATCTTGCATCTTTGCAACTAGAGATGGTCAGCATGAGTGGAAGTGACTTCTAGGTCCTCCGTATAATCTCCTTAAATGGAAATTCTTACTCATCATTTTGTGGTTCTGATAAGCCAATTGAAAACAATAGCAACAACTTTTATTGGGGACTCTTACATCTCTTATCACAATCCATACATTTATTCAGTGTGTCAAGCACATCTGCACATACGCTGCCATCTTCCTTTTCAAAGCATTCTCTTCCCCTTTGAGCCCCTGACATCAGCTCCCCATTTCTTCCCTCCCTCCTCTAACCAACTTCCCTCAAGAACCCTTGAAAAGTTGCAGATTATTATTTCTATATCTTACATCGTCCTCATCCACTTTCCCATCCATGATGCATATCCCTGGGAGGAGGTTCTAGATTGATTCTAGTGATTGATTCCCCACTTCTCTCCCCACCATCCCCTAATCTTACTGGTATCTCTACTCTCATTGTTAAGCCTGAGGGGTTTAGGGATTCAGGACTCCCTGTGTTTTGAGATTTTATCTGTAGCAGTGTGCATTCTTTGGTCTAATCTGATTTTTAAGGTAAAATTGAGGTCATGATAGTGGGAGGAGGGAGGGGAGTGAGTACCAAAGAACTAGAGGAAAGTTGTGTGCTTCATCCCTGTTATACTGCCCCCTGACTGTGCATCTTTTTCCTGTGATACCCTCTTGAGGGCATGTCCAATTTCCTACAAGATGGTCATTGGGTCTCCACTTCATGCTCCCCCTCTTCCCTTTGGGTATGGTTTTGTTCTGGATCTTAGATGCCCGATATCTGATCCCATGATCACCCAGGTTGGTGTGTTTATTCAATTTGGGCTTTGTTGCTTCTCAGCTAGATGGTTGATTTTTTATCTTCAAGCCTTTAAGATTGTAGATACTTTATCTTTTGATACCTGGACACCATCCTCTTGCTTCACCACATTTGCTTCTGCACCCATTTTGTCTTCAGCGATTTTGTTGGGAAGGTGAATAGCACAGAAGACCAGACTGTTAGAACAGTTTTCTTTCTGAGGGAGCACTTGAGTTGAGGCCAAAGGTCCATCTGCAGTCTAAATTCTTAAAACATATACATGAGTACAGAGTTCTATTCCCCTCTGGTTATGTATGTATTTACATATGGACATGCCTGTATTTAGAATTCTATAAATGCCTTTTGCCTCCTGCTTCCTTTTACTTTCCTATTGTCCCGCCACCATGTTTAGCCTTCCTTCAGGTTTAGTAATTCCTCACTGCTGCATTGCCTTTGATTAATCCCCATTATGCATCCTATGATTTTCCTTCTATTGATTATAATTCATTTGCTGCTCCTCTGTCCCTGAGTTGGTTACTCACCTACCCGTCCTTTCTCCTACTTCCCCTTCTCCCATATCTCCCTGGAACCATTAGTCCTGTTCTTTTCATCTCCAAATTATTTATCCCACCTATTTTATCTAGATAGGCATGCAGCTACATTAATAAGTGCAAAATCTTGGCAAAACCAAATAAAACAGCAAAGGAAGTCAAAAACAGCAAAATGATAACAACAACTAAAAACAAAACAAAAATAATAATAGCAAAAGAAAGCCACTGACAAAAATGGAAAAGCCTATAAGTAGTTCAAGATGTTTGTTGGTCTTTAACAGTGTTTTCTAGTTG